>JAQGCP010000055.1:0-25203 GCA_034699885.1 Acrobeloides thornei
CTAGCAACAATTTATGGTCGAAGGAAATGATTTAAAGCTGTTGGAGCGAAAAATTTTTTTGTTTGATTGATTCGGGGGTATGTTATGGAACGATTCTGAATTAGGATGATTGTTAAAGGAGGTAAACTTTGCAGCAGCATCTCCGAACAAATATTTTTTTGGAATTTTTGCTAAATGACTTTTCTAGGGGTAATTTTATGCGAAAAATCGATTGCGCGTATTCTCGAAGCTTAAAATGCTTTCTTGACCCTGATTCAGGAAAATAAGAGTGTGTGGAGCGAGAATATGAAAATTCGCTTCAATACACACTCTTATTTCCATGAATCAGGGAAACATTTTCAAGCTTCGAAAAAAATTTGATTTTTAAACAAATTTTATGCCGTCTGACCAATCGTTTCAATAAACAATTTTTATTGAAAATCAGACAACAGTTGTTTGAATTGAAATAAAGTCGGTTTTTTGAAATGAAAATTCAAAAAAGTCACATGTGCCACAATTTACAAGCCTATAAAAAAAGCCTCACTTGACTTCACATACCAAAAATGCCGCACGCGACCGTAAAATTTTTTTCATAACTTAACATGTCCATTACAACTTTTTTTGACTAGATTTTTACGAGTTCTCTCTCCTCGTGTACGATTGTAAACATTTTCAGGGTAAATATACTAAAGACCCGTCAGCAATCACTAATCGGTTGAGAGCAGAACCTATGTCTGTTATCAGTGAGGCGAATCACATACAGCGCTTTTACAGCTTCAAATTGGACACAGTCGTTTTCGGTATTATTAAATTTGCCGCTCGTTGCACTAGGACAGATAGGCGCCGTGTCTATTTTTTACCCAAAAGTTTTGATCAAATTTTTTAACCAAAATTTACTATTTTTAAACCAAAATTTCTATTTTTTTCAACAAAATCTTTTGTGTGTGGAAATAGTGGAGCTCGGATCAACCACGCCGAGAACCCTCCGTACTAACCAATATACTATGGTGAATGATTTTAATTAGTTTAAAATTTGTACGTGTTCTAATGATATTTTTGTGTTCAAATAGAAAGTTTGTATATTTTTTCATTTTTTGATCTCATATTATTGATTTTCTACTGAATCGAGTATGAATTTCATATCATTGGCACATTTTATGTTTTCCATCGACTTCAGCTCATAAATATGATAATGGAAAACATAAAAGTGCCAGTGATATAAATTCATACTCGATTCAGTAGAAAATCAACAATATAATATCAAAAAATGAAAAAATATGCAAACTCTCTATTTAAAACACAAAAATATCATTAGGACACGTACAAATTTTAAACTAATTAAAATCATTCACCCATAGGTTACCAAGGAAGGGGTTACAGTACCCCCTCACCACTCATCCTCGGACCTTCCGCCTTTATAGTCATTCATCCATCCATCATGGGGGGGTTCATGTACCCCCCCCCAAATTCATTCATTATATAAATTTTTGAAAAAATCGACCTTTTTTTGGTCGAAAACATATAGCCCCGAGGCAGCTTGTTCCCCCTCCTTGTTCATGTATGCATGTACCCCCCCCCCCCTACTGGTGACCTATGCATTCACCATAGTGTATTGGTTAGTTTTTCGGGTAATTGGGGATGAATCGAGGTTCGAGTTCGCCCTGGGTCGAGGTTTTTTAATTATTTTTTCGATTTTTATTATATGGTCATAGAATGCCCATTGGCACCTAATTTTTTTATGAACACCTTATATTGGCCTCTACTATCTTTCCAAGTGAAAATTATAAAAAACTGCGACTTACACCTCGTGAGTGTCCCTCGTAAGCCTAAGCCTTTTAACTTTCATTACAATTTTTAAAATATCTTTTTCTATTATTCTTTGATGAGTTCATCATATAAAACTTTTGACGCACCCCAAAACATATTTGCCGCAGTTTTGTCTTCAAGGCCAAATACGAACCTCTAAATTTAGGCGCCTAACATTTGTCCTCTTCAATTTTCGAATTACCAGGTACTTAGAGGTTAAAAGACCTTGTACAAATTCTTTTATCTATGCTCATGTTCCGAATCGCTCGAAACAAAAGACGCAAAAATTTAAGGCCATTTCAAAGTGGCCACCGAAATTTTGTCTTAGAGTGTGAACTTTTGATCATTTTTAAAAATCCTGATTTTCAGAGTTTTCGTGTCGATGATTTTTTTACTCTGAACTAGTTTATACAAGTTACAACAAAAAGTGACAATCCTTGTCATCGGCCAGAAATATGCAAATTTTGGGAACAAACAGAAATCGTTCATAGTGACAAAAGAGACAAATTTGGTGAAAATTTCATTTATTATAATTGAAAAATTGAAATTGTTTTCTTAAATTATATAAATCGGAAAACGTGTACAAGCCTTTGGAGCATAAGCCTAAGCCCAAGCCTAAGCTTAAGCTTAAGCCTAAGCCTAAACCCAACCATCGTCACAATGAACAATTTATGTTCGTGCTCAAAATTTGCATATTTCTGCCCTGTGACAAGACAAACAAGGATGGTTACCTTTTGTTGTAACTGGTGCATCTCTACTTTACTTTTTGAATGTTTGAAGAAGAAACTTTAAAAGTGTTTACTCAATTTTATGCGTTTTTTTCTATTTTTGATGTAAACTAATCCGTACACTTAGAAACATACTTTATTGATAAGAAAATTTTTAAATCCTAAGAAGTCATATGCCAGCGTCCTACACGTTCGCTCGTTGGTGATTATTTTTCACAAAACGAATAAAAAAGAGGGGAAAATTGAAAATAACAAAAAATGACGTCATCTTTTAAAATAAAATAAAATGAAATTTGTTGAAATTTTGAATTTTCGTTTCAATATCAAGATGTTCCTGATTTTCAATAAAATTGATTTTTGTTCAAAATTTGAAGTTTCGATCCAAAATTGAATTTTTCGAAAATATTGATTTTTGTCCAAAATTTAGATTTTTTCAAAAAAATTGAATTTTTCGAATAAAGAATTGATTTTTGTCCAAATATTGAAATTTTGAGCAAAATTGAATTTTCTGAACAAATTGATTTTTGTCCAAAATTTGGATTTTTGAGCAAAAATTGATTTCCTCGAAAAAAAATGATTTTTGTTGAAAAAAAGTAATAAAAAATCTCACACATTGTGACCCTAAAGTTCAAGCGCCACACTGTCTGAATTTCCGCTATACACTTCAATAATAAAAACAGTGTAATATGAGATGACGTGTCCGGTCCGTGTGTTGTCCATTTCTTTCTTGCATGATCTTTCTTTTTCCATGCCTTCAAATATGCCGACAAGTCTGTTTCAATTTTTTTTTCATTTTCAGTTTTTGTTTACTCTTCGAGCACTAAGTCTTACTAAAAAGCCGATTTGGCTAGCCATAAAAACCGATCAGTGCCTATAAGCTTCTCTTGGAGTAGTAGTAGTGCAGGAAGAGAGGAGGAAGACACGCTTACAGAGGCTTCAATGACCGTTGATATTTGGACTATAGATTATTTTTTTTTGAACGAAAAGGATGCTTAACTAGCGCTAATTTTGGAAAATGGCCAATTTTTGTGTACTTTTTTGTATTCAAGTTTTTAGCCTTTTTTGGAGTAAAGAGTTTTTTGGAAGCATAGCCTAATGGATAGCATCACAGACTTCGAGTTTGAAGACTCGGGTTCAATCCCGCTTGAAACCAAATCTTTTTGCATCATCCAAAATTAATGAAAATTTTTGCCTATGCGAAAAACACGATGGTAATAGATGGATATAAAAATTCATTTTTCTATTTTTTACAAAAATTTCATGAAAAAATAATATTACCATCTTGTTTTTCGCATAAAACTACCCCTAGGCAAAATTTTTCATCACTTTTGGACGATGCAAAAAGATTTGACTCCGAGTGGGGATTGAACCCGGGCCTTCAAACTCGATGTCTGTGATGCTATCCACTAGACTATGCTTCCAGAAACTCTCCATGAGATATACTTTGCTTTATATTGTAGATAATCAACAGGCCCTTATTTTTAACACAATTTCCCAACACGCCAACATAAATCTTTTCAAAAATTGAAACCGATCCATCAAAATGGCGCGAAAAACTTTTCACTCTCCAGTCGCGCAAACTTCTCCTTGTTGCAAATCGCAACAACACACCTGTCCTTTTTCTTGTTCATGTGTTGGATCGTAGCCAGCCGGCTATCCGAAGTGGAGTCTAACGGTTTTCATTCATTCCCCCCAAGGAAGTGTGGAAGTTAATGAATGTTCACAAGTTGTCCTCCCATGCCCACAAATTTGATTCTGCACACCTTTTGCAGATGAAGAAAAACACAAGGCAACACACACACAACTCGTTGCGCGACCGAGGCCGAACAAGTTTGTGCATGTACAAACATGGGTGCGAGTGGTGATTGAAGATATTTTTGGTCAACGGCCAGAAATGGCTCAACATGAAGTTTAAGCCGATTTTTCGCGCAGCGCCTTATCATTTCTTGCCTAAGGGCGGAAATCGGAAAATTATTTGCGCGAGAAGGTGGAGAAATCGAGCAAGTTGTAGTCCACTTTCGCTCGCAATTTTTTAGTAATTGATTATTGATAGGCTAATGTGATGTTTGGCGGTTAATTTTTTCTCCAATTATTTTCATTTTTTCGAATTTTGATTCCCAAAAAAGTTATAAAAAATATCCATTTTTCAATAGAAATGGAATTTTTACATCAATCGTCAAAAATGGTTTTTGCCAAAAAAGCTATTTTTTGGATTGAAATGCCATTTTTAACTTTTTTTCTTCACAAATTCTATTTTCAATCATTTTTATCCACCACCTCAATTGGCTTGAGCCTATGCCCAAGCTTAAGTCTAGGACTAAACTTAAGCCCAAGCCTAGTCCTAAGTCTAACAAGGGACACTCACAGCTCGAGAATTTTCAAATTCAAGATTTTTTCTTAAATTTTATGCCAAATGACTCCTTATGACATAAAATGAAAAACCCCAAGTAACCAAAACTCTAGCATTAATAGAACGCGACTTTTATCATCAGCTTTTATCATTTCTATTAATGCTAGAGTTTTGATGACTTGGGGTTTTTCATTTTATATCATAAAGAGTCATTTGGCATAAAATTTAAGTAAAAATTTTGAATTTGAAAATTCTCAAGCTGTGAGGGTTATTTGTAAGCCTAAGCTTAAGCCTATATAAGCCTAAAACTTAAAGGTTTAAGCCTAAGCCCAAGCCTAAAACTAAGACTAGGCTTAGGCCTAAGCCTAAGCGTTAGAATAAGCCTAAGCATAAGCCTAAGCCTAGGCCTAAGCATAAACCTAAGCGTTAGAATAAGCCTAAGTGTAAGCCTAAGCATAAGCCTAAGCATAAGCCTAAGCATAGGCCTAAGCCTAGGCCTAGGCCTAAGCCTAACCCTAAGCCGTTTTCTCTCTCTACTATTTTTTCAAAAGTAACTAATTTTTCACTTTTCGATAAGTTTTCTCGTATTACAATTCTTCGTGTAGATATATCGCGCAACATATTATGTATATTTATATTTTTCCCCCTAAATATTTAATTTAAAAATAATAACTATTTAGAGACAAGTACAGCATCACGTTCTCCTACAAAAACTTCGTTACTAATCTCTAATTAATTTTTCCCGAACCAACTTTGCAACAAACTCATTCATTTTTTGGCTATCCACAATGTTCCACTATGACGGAACGATCTAGGTCAACACGGAATTCATTCGGCTTACTACTAAACTAGTGATTATTTTTTGCTCTCGTACATCTTCTAGTAAACTTGAAGATTCTATTATTATTATTTACTGCTCTATTTAATCGTTGATTAGCTATAAAAAAATATGCTGACCCATATATTTTTATTATTTATTGCTATAAGGTTAGCCAACTCACAGCTTGGTCGAAATTTTGATATGCATAATGGTAGGTGGAATTTTTGAATTTTTACATAAATTTAAAAAAAAATTTATTTTTGTTCGAAATTTTGATTTTTCAGCACAAATTGATTTCAATCTCTTCACATGGATAGCCCCCCTATTGTATAGTAGCTCCGAAAATTTTTTATGCCCATCTGTCTAGTCTCCACGATTTTTGTACTTTGCTCATATTTTTTTTATGTGAAAATGACTCCATTTTTTGAAACTTTGACCTATAGCCAAACATCTATTATTCTTGCTATTTTTTCTACATCATCGATAAGGCTAACCTTCTATTCTACTCTATAGAAGCCGATTTTTGACAACAACTGACAGCTAGCATTTTTTCATTATTTTTTCATGAGCCCTTCTGACTACCGAAAATGATCTGTTCCCATTTTCATATAGTCCTAAACAAATCGCCTTTTATCGCATGTTCTTTAACCGTTGAAAGCGGGTGATAAACATCTTATGGCCTCTTGTTAGCTTCTTATCTTGGAAGCAGTGTCGGTTTTTGTGGTAGTTTCAAACAATTAAATAAAAAAAATTACGTCAGTTGAACATAATAAAAAAGTCTTTATGTTACCTACGGCGTAATAAAAAATCCGAAAAGAAAGCAAGAGTCAAAATTTTAAAAAATGTCGTAAATGGACTCAACTCGCCGAACGCTTCAAACCACATATGCATTGAACACAAGGGCACTATTATTTTTCCAAAAAAACTTTTGGAAAAATCTCAAAAAAGATATTTTTCCAAAATTTTTCATGGGAAAATAATAGCGCCATCGTGTTCCCCGCATAAAAATGTGGATATGCAAAAATTTTCATGACTTTTGACAAAAATAAAAAATGGCTTTTTGGCACGAGATCGAACCCGCGCCCTTTGAGTGAAGGCCGAGCGCGTTAGCCACTCGGCCATGGGCAAAACCTACAAAGCTTTCATGATATGGTACTTGTTTTGAAGCGCCCGGCGAGTTGAGTCCATTTGCGACATTTTTTAAAATTTTGACTCTCCCTTCTTTCCGGATTTTTTATTACGTCGTGCGTAACATACAAAAAAGAACAGGATATACAAAAAATAAGTAGGACAAAGTTCATTAGTTAGATTAAAAAAAATCTTGTATGAATCAGTGAATGAAAAAGGAGTGTATGATTCATTTTGGGATGGAAATTGTGGTTGTGTTTGTTTTTATCGCAAATAAAATTTTTTGGTTTTGAAATAGTCCATGCTCTAAAAATCAAGAAAAATAAAAAATGTACCCCCCTCCCTATTGTGTAGTAGCTCTCAATATTTTTTGTTCTACAGTCTTCAAACATCAATAAACTCATCCCATTTATTCGTATTACAATTTCAAGTGCCCCACTCGAGCACTTCCGCATATCGATAGCAGAAACTCTCGAAACTCCTCTAAACTATCCCATGAATCGGAGTTTTTGCACACGAAGTGTCCAGATCAACATCAACATCTTCCGCTGGCCTTTTCTTTTTCTCACAAGCTCTTTACTCAAATCGACTCCGATCATGTCCAGTTATTTTGCCTAACGACTCTTGACTCGGTGTGAAATCATCTGAAGGCCTCGAAAACCGGTTCCGACGTAACCAGTCGGCTCAGGCCCAAAGGCAGGAAAAAGAGGAAAAAACATATTTTTCGGGAACATCTGCAATATATGTAAAAATTAGGCTTGGGCTTAGGCTTAGGTATAAGCCTGGGTTTAGGCTTAAGCTTGGGATTAGGCCCAGGCTGCTGCTTGGGCCTAAGCTTAAGCCTGGGCTTAGGCTTATGCTTAGGCATGGGCCTAGGTCAATGTCTTGGCAATTGAGATGGTAGACAAAAATGACTAAAAGTTGACACATGACCACAAAAAATTGATACATTACCACAAATTAGATTAATTATTACTATTGTTCGTTTGGTAGACGAATTAGTGTAATGGGAGAGGGGGCACTAATTTTTGAGATTTATCCGAAAATATGATTGCACAACAAGGAAAAGAGGTTGTGATGGAGATAATCGAATTATGGAGGAATTTGCATAAAAAATTGGGCATCAAATTTTTATGAATTTGAGAAAAAAATTTCTTCACATTTCAACTCTGTTCTCATTGCCAGAATACACAAATCATGGCATGCAAAATTGAAAATTCTTCAAAAATTCGTCAAAAATCGAAAAATTCATCAAAAATTGAAAAATCTGTCAAAAATTGAAAACTTCATCAAAAATCGCAAAATTCGTCACAATCTGTACTGCGTGTAATTTTTTCAAAATTCAAATTTTTGTGTGTATTAACACGAAAATCTTGAAAATCAGGGTCAACTTTTTAAAATTTACGATTTTTTTCTTCAAAAAATCTTTTGTTCCTAATCTTAAATTCCAAAAATTCTTCCTTCTCCATTTTTATAGCCATAAATTTTCTGACTTAAGCTCATAAAATTAGCTTCTAGTTTTACACGTAACAACCTGTTTATCACACATAAATTTTTCGCAACTTGCCGGATGTTTTCGCATAAAAATGAAGATTTTCTTCATTGATAAGGATTACGTACACTTATAGGAAAAATAATTTTTAGGAATGAAAATCAAATTTTTTCGAAAATTTCAATTTTTGCTCAAAAATTTATGTTCGTGCTCAAAATTCGCATATTTCTGGCAGATGAGGGCCGCCACTAATTCGTTCGGAAATTTTGGACTTCACTAATTTATCATTAATAACATCACTAATTCCGTTCGGACACATCACTAATAGGCGTTCGGACTCGTTCATAAACGTTCTGACGCGTTCGGAAATGTTCGGATGAGCGCCCGAGCGTCTCTGAACGCGTCCGAACGTTTCATAATGCGTCCGAACGTTTCAGAACGCGTCCGACCGCAATTAGTGAAGTTATTAGTGAACTAAAGTCCGTTCGGGAGCCGTCCGAACGTATTAGTAGCGGCCCTGACAAGGATTGTTGCTTTTTGTAATTTATGCAACTCTAATTTTTAACCTATTAAATTTCCTGAGAGCACTTTAAAATTTCAAAAAAATAATTTTTCAAATTTTTAGACCCCTCTGTAACAAAATTTGGTGATGTCAATAGAACTGATTACTTCAGATTACTTGAAGTAGATGGAAAGTTTCTTATTGTTGGAGCAGCGTAAGAATTTTTTAATTTTTTAAATTTAAATTTAAAAAATTTTTAGAAACAAATTTTTCAACTTGACTATAGATGGACTCAAAAATATTAGTGTGGAATATGATTGGCCACCTGGACTAAATGAGTTGAAGGATTGTGGGATGAAGACTAGTGATAAGGTAAAAAATCCCCCCTACATCAATATCTTTAATTTTTGATATTTGTGTTTTTATCTCTTAACTTTCGACTATTCTGCATCAAATTCAATGGCGTAGCCACAGGGGAGGGTGCGCCCCCGTTCTTGGAAAAATCTGGATGTTTACCCTCCTAATTTTGGCCTTTTTTTTGAAAAATTTGAGGTTTAACCCCCTCATTTTGATCTTTTTTTGAAAAAGTGCCCTCCTTAGTTGGGGTCTGGCTACGTCACTGATCAAATTTAAAATTTTTTAGGAGGACTGCAAAAACTATATCCGAGTCCTAACCAGAGACGATCGAAATGGAAATTTGTTAGTGTGTGGCACGAATGCGTTCAAGCCACTTTGTCGTGTATTGAAACGAAAATCTGAGAAGTTCGACAAAACTGATCCATACGAAACAGTTTTGGAATTTTCGGGTACAGGATTATCTCCACTGGACCCGAAACATAACTCAACTTTTTATCGAGAAGACGACTTTTTGTATGCAGCAACAGGTAAAAAAAAATTAGAGAAAAACAAATTGAATTTTTGTGTGAAAATTCCCATAAGACTCAAAAAACTGTTAAGCATAGTCGAGAAATTTGATAAAAAATTTCTGAAAAATTATGTTAACACTGATTTTCAGGGTTTTCGCTGTATTGTTGGTATTCAAATTTTTGATAGAAATATTTTTATAACGCTACCATTGTTTTCAGCACCCTTGAAAAGCTTTAAACGACATCCATATATCCATTTTTTGAAATTTTAAAATTTGACCCTGATTTTCAGGGTTTTTGTTGTAGTGTTCGAAAAATTTCAAAAATATTGCATGTTGGGTGTCGTTTAGAGGTTTTCGACTATGCTGAACAAGATGGTGAAGTCCATTTTTGAATTTGACTAACCCTGCTGAAATTCATTTTTCATGAAAAATGGATTTTTTCAGATTTTTTTCTTGTCAATACCAACAAATTCAATTTTTCAATTTTAATCAAATTTCTTGAAGTGTTTTCCTCTACAACTTAACCTTGACAAAAATTTTCTTAACCAATGACCACTTCCATTAAAATATCCCATAACTCTTTTTTTCTGGTTCTTCCCATTTGCGTAAAATTAATGTTTTTGCACCTTTTTTCACAAAGTTTTTTGTCCTCTAGTGATTAATGACTAGACACGAAAACAAGAAAAATGGCGTGTGCGTCGAACCTGGCACAAGCCCATCACAGGTGGTCAAAGAAGCGCAAAATGGAAAATTTTTCAAAAATGGGGTTGGCAAATTTTTGTCAACCCAAAGTGGAGAGGAAATTTCAAGGCTATTTTTGACACGACAAGGACATGACCAATCAGGCTTTTATTGGCCGAAATTTTCATAAAAAATAGTAGAAAATAGTAGATGGGTCATTGGGGGAATGCAAAAATTGGATTATTTTGAAAAAAGAAAACATGAAACGATTACCCTGAAAATCAGGGTCAAAATTCAATATCTTGTGTATAAAATTTAGTGTTTAAAAATGCTTTTTAGTGGCGGATTTTTCTGGAACCGACTCGTTGGTCTTTCGAAGAAACATAAGCCGAATTGAAGACAAAGGCATTCGGACCATTCGGGATGACATCAAATTTTTGAACAAGCCTCAATTTGCTGGATCTCTAAGTACCTCAAATGTAAGCTTACAAATCAATTTTGGATCTTGAAAATTTTCAAAAATCTCAAAATTTGCATAAATCCTCCAAGTTTGCATAAACCTCAAAATTGCAAAATTCGCATAAAATCAACTTTTAATGATATCCTATAAAAATTAATTAAGGGCAAAAAAGTCTTTTAGAAAACTTTCTTGTTCAAGGTCATTTCTTGTAACTTTTCTTGTCGAAAAACTGGAAAAAAAACACCTAAAAGGGCCAAAAATGGGAGCAATTATTTTAGCGCCACTTCTGCGAACAGTTTTAGTTCCACTCCATTTGATGTGACATTATGACTTTTTATGTCAAAAAGAAGTGAAAATCAATGTGGTTTTTGTGTGGAAGTTTTATAGGATGGGTTTCAAAAAAGACGATGTTCAAAATTTCGATATTAACACAAAACCCCTGAAAATCAGGGAAAATTAAAAGTTTAAAAAATAGCATGATGTGTACCGTTTAGAGGTTTTCAAGGGCACTAAACACGTTGGTGAGATTCATTTTAGATTTTGACTTAACCCCGACAAAATTCATTTTTTCACAAAAAATGGAATTTCTTTAAATTTTCAAAACCGACAATTTTCAAATTTTTGGGATATTGAAACGAAAGCCCTCAGGATCAGATTTCAAAAATTCAAAAAAATATGGCTCAAATTTTCGTGTCAATACACAATTTTCCCCTGAAAATCAGGATCAAGTCCAACATATGGCTTGATGGGTGTCATTTAGAGGTTTTCGAGGACACTGAACACGTTGATGGGGTTCTTTTTATGTTTTGACTTAACCCCAACAAAATTCATTTTTCCACGAAAAATGGAATTTCGTAGAACCTTGCTAACACCAAAAACGGACCTCACCATCATGTTCATCATGGTCGAAAACCTCTGAATGACACCTATCACCTTATGATTTTGATCAAAACCGACAATTTTCAAATTTTTGTGGTATTGAAACGAAAATCCTGAAAATCAGGGTCAGATTTCAAAAATTCAAAAAAATATGGCTTTATGGGTGTTGTTTAGAGGATTTCAATAGTGCTGAACACGTTGGTGAGATTCTTTTTCTATGTTGACTTAACCCCGAAAAAATTCATTTGTTAAATTTTATGATTCATCATATTTTTCAACCTAGACTTTTCGGCTCCAACAATTCTTGTCAAAATTTATCATTAAAATGTCCTCGAATTTTCACATGAATATAATCACTTTCGAGTATAGCATCAACGAATTTTTTTGGTGTTTGTGCTCATAAACCCCTTTTATTAGCACAAAGTCCCAAACAATCGACGAATGATTTTCCGTGTATTATCAGCTTAAACAAAAAGAAAGGAGCTCAACCGTAAAGATAAAGGTTTTATGGTTTTATTTCGGTGTATTTGACAAACTCCATAAAAATGAAAAGCTCCACAAGATGTTATTATCATTTAGTGCTTAATTTCAAAACAGTTTTTGACGAAACAAAGAAAATAATAATAATAGAGTAACAAAAAGAAATAAAATTTTTGGGGCACCATAACAGGGTAAAAGTTGTCGAAAAAGTAATAAAAACAAAGAATTTTGATTAGGGTGAAAAAAGGAAAAAATGATTTTTTCAACAAAAACAATTCAATTTTTTGATCAAAAATCAAATTTTTGCTCCAAAATTTAGACAAAAACAATTTTTCGAAAAGTTCAATTTTTTGATAAAATTCAATTTTTTTCTTCTTCAAAAAATTTGATTTTTGAGCAAAAGGTGTCTAAAAATGACTTTTTTTGGCCAAAATTTACATTTTTTGTGCCAAAAAAGTCATTTTCTGACAATTTTTTTGTTAAAAAATGTCATTTGTATTGAAAAATAAACTTTTTTCAAAAATTTTCAAAATCGAAAAAATATCTTCATCCCCTTCTAAGAGGTAAAAATTTCAATTTTTAAATATCGGAGGTTGCAAAGAGGCTACCCCCTTCCTCTTTGTCTATACTACAGCTGTGAAAATAGCTAATTTTTTAGTATGTCTACTTCTTCTTCCGAGAAGAGGCTATTGAAGTCGACGAGCGTGAAGGACCCACCGTATACTCCCGTGTTGCCAGAGTATGTAAAAACGACCAAGGAGGACCACGGCTTTTCAACAAAGAATGGACGACTTTTGTCAAAGCCCGTTTGAACTGCTCCCTACCTGGAAATAAACAATTCTACTTTGACCAAGTAACATTGTTTCAAAAAATCCAAAATCATATAAAAATTTTAGATCGTGTCAATTTCGAATCCTACCCACCGACATGCTAATAACGAAAATGAAGGTGGCGTAGTGTACGCAACTTTTGTGTCGGAATACGACTTTTTGTCACACTCGGTGATTTGTGCTTTCGATATCGATGAGATAGATCGGCTGTTCGCAATCTCCCCTTATTATACGAAAGACAAGAATCGGAATGTGTATCTGAGGAAAAGAAGGGTAAGAAATTTTCACATGGCCAAGTGGTTAGTGTGACAGGATTTGTGCTTATAGGTCTCGGGTTCGAGTCCCGCGTCAAATTTAAAGTTGTCTAAATTCCATAAACATTTGTGCATATCTCTACTTTAGCCTTTAAAGTTAACATTTTTTATTCCAGGACGAAGCCTCGCGCAAAATCGGCCAATGTCACAACCACTCCGACCAACTAACCGAAGATGAAGCCATAATGCTCCGCTCTCATCCCCTTATGGTTGACTCAGTCCCCAGCGTTTTTGGTAGAGCCGTTGGCGTCTACCAAGGAGATGATCATTACAACCAAATTGCTGTTTTGGAAAAAGTTCCCATCAATAGAAATGAAACACAGGGAGTAGATGTTATGTATGTCGGTACCGATCGTGGCAATATCATCAAGATGGTGAATTTGAATGGCAAAAAAACCGACGGAAAAGAAGATTCTATACTCAAAGTGGCGACGTATAAAGTTTCTGATGTAAGTCAAAGCAAAAAAAAATCGAAAATTTTCAAATTTTTGAAAAAATTTATTTTTTTTTCAAATTTGAATTTGTGAAAAATTTAAATTTTTTGAATTTTAGCTCCCAATCCGCCGTCTCTTGATCAAAGACGACCGACTCATCGCTGTCACTGATCGTGTTGTCTATGGCCTACCGCTACATTTCTGCTCAAAATACCAATCCTGTCACGAATGTATCACCTCTCGTGATCCACATTGTGCTTGGAATTTGCAAGAAAATCGATGTGTTTTCAATGACAAACTGTAATTTTACGCTTCTCTTGTGGAAATAAATTTTGCATTTTTAGTAAGAAATCTGTTCTCTACCAGGATGTAAACCATGGGAACACTTCTGCTTGCCCTTCATTGAAAGTCGAAGAAATAATCCCAATAGTAGAAAAGGTGGCACCCGCGGAAACAATAAGTAAAAAATTTATTTTAATAATTTGAAAAACTTTTTGTGCTTTAGCACGAAAACCTGAAGATTTCCGGGCAAACGAGTTGGAAGAAATTGAAGAGTGTGATTGTGATGAAAATGAAAAGACCAAATCGAAAAAAGATTTGAGACACTCGGCTATATGTGATTGCTCAAAAACTAAAGATGTCAAAAAGGCGGAAAATGGATCATTTGGTCAACTTGCTTCGGTGGTTAGCTTAGAGAAAGATGAAGGTAAAGAAACACATAAATAACCGCCATACGTACTTACGCCTAGTCCAAATAAAAAGCTTAAGAATGAACATAAGTCTAAGCCTAAGTATAAGCCTAAGCCCAAGCCTAAGCCTAAGCCTAAATCTAAGCCTAAGCATAAGCCTAAGATTAAGCCTAAGCCCAAGCCTAAGCACAAGCCTAAGCCTAAATCTAAGCCTAAGCACAAGCCTAAGCCTAAATCTAAGCCTAAGCATAAGCCTAAATCTAAGCCTAAGCCTAAGCACAAGCCTAAGCCCAAGCCTTTTCACCCCAAACTATTTGATCAAAAATACTTAATTTTTTACTTGTTTTTATAAGTTAACAAATCAACTTTTTAGAAACTTTCAAATACTGGCCATGGATAATCATGCTCGTCGTCATCCAGGCTGCCATAATCATTGGACTGGTAGCAGCAGTATGGATGTATAGAAATCGCTATGTAAAGCGCTCCAAACTCTCTACTTCAATCCACACACAATCTACTGTGATCAATGCCTATGAAACACCTATGCCAATGAATGTTGGGACATTGAGGCATTCGGAATCATTGAGATCTCCTACAAGGCCCATGATTTCTAAAACTTATTCGGCAGGTGAGGAATTTGACATTTATAAGGCATTTCTACCCATGGTGAAGTGGCAAGTGTCTCACTTTCACTCAAATGATCGAAGGTTCGATCCCGCCAGTGATAAAAATTTTTTGATCTACTCAAAAAAGTTGATATTTGAAGCCCCATTCTAAATTTTCATTTTCAGGCGACATCGACATCCACACCCGTCTAGAAGGCTCCTCAACCATAATTCCTATATATGCTCATACTCATGCTCATGCTCAAACACCATGAAAAAAAAATGAGCCAAATGTAGTGCAAATTTGACTACTCCATACGGGTTTTTTGCTAATGCTTGCATGGTTCAAGCCATTTTTTGAGAAGCCATATCTACTACGGGTCTTTGACAATCTTCCTATACTACCTCTAAAGAGTTTAGAGAAAATGAAGCCGAAAATTTTTGATAAAACAACTTTATTTTGGGCCTTGTAAGCAGAAATAGATCTCTTCTTCGTATACAAATATTGTAGTAAAAATAGGTTTTTTGTTTTTGCTAATTTTGCCATTTATTTGCTCATTTTTGATGACTTACGCTGTTTTTTGGCAAAAATTGGAGGAAATTTAAAAATTTACAAGTCACGATATCAGCTCAATGAGACGAGTAAAATGAGATATATATTGTACAAAGACGCTAACAATTCACATGGCCGAGTGGTTAGTGTGTCGTTATATCTTGTACAATATATACCTCGTTTTACTCATCTCGTTGAGCTGATTCGAATGGCATGATTTGTCTTTAAAATTTCCTTCATTTTGCAAAAAAACCGCCGTGATAAATTTTATCTTTATGTTCATTTGTTTGGATTTTGTTTAAAATTTTTGTATTATTGACACGAAAACCCTGAAAATCAGGATTAAGCCAATCACTCTATAGAAATCCAAACAAAGAAAAAATTTTTGGTGCCATAAATCTTTTTCTTCCTCTAACAATGGTGTTTTATATGAAAAATCTATGAAGAAAAACTCAACGTTTGAAATCCACACAAAATTTAAATTTCAAAATCATAGACTTTTCAATCTTTTATTTCCGGTGCTTATGGGTCTCTTTAGTGATGCACAAGTTAGAAAAAAGTGATAATCCTTGTCACCGGTCGGGAATATGGGGCTTTGATGACAATAATTTTTTGTCCATTGTGACAATGGAGGCAAATTTTGTCACTATGAACAATTTATATTCAATCTCAAAATTCGCATATTTATCGGTGACAAAAGTAAATATTTTTTGTAACTTTGAAGCCGAATTTATACTTGCATCGTGTCGCGACAGTACATTTTGTGTCGCGCGATACATCGCGGACACGTCGCTAGTTGGCGTTTATAGTCTGTCGCATGACGCGACTATACAGTCTACTCTCGATTTAATGACACCACAGGGAGGGGTCACTAAATCGAATCGGACCACTAAATCAAGTTTGATCGTATTTATACTTTTGCAATGCATCCCTACGTGGTCGTGTTGGCGGGAAAACTCTCGAGAGGGGTTACTAAATCGAGAGTTGACTGTAAACGCAAATGCCTTGCGATGTGTCGCAGCGCGACGGAAGTATAAATCCTCGGTGAGCATCACTAGTCTCTATACAGTATTTTTATGCTATAAAATAAGTTTTTTGATAAGAATGAAAAAATTAGTTTTATATCATGCTATTTAATAATTTTTCTATATGAACCATTTCGTTGTGCTCTTTATGCGGGTCTTAAATGTGTTTGAATAAAGATATTTATTGAAAAGATAATCTCAGAAAATTTTTTTAATTTTCAAATACATTTAATTTTAATTTGTGTATATAATTTAATTTTGATGTGATAGATATATATAGGACCATTTATGAAATAAATATACTTTAATAAAAATTTTTTCTAAAACTTTACAATGCAAAAAATGAACGGTCTCTAGCAACTTGGCAAGACTAAGTTTCTTTGGTTCTACTCTCCTAGTACGTGCGCTACATGTTTCTATTTATGGCAAATAAACATTTTTGAGGTACAAAAAGGCATTATTCTACAAAAAATTCCATCACAATTACCTCAAAAATGTGCCAGCGTTAATTTACCATCCAAATTTCTGGAAAACAGGAAAATTTTGGACCAAATTCCCGTTTTTGGACCAAAATCCTGTTACTTTTGGACCAAAGTCCCGTTATTTTTGGAAAAAAATCCCGTTTCTTTTGCCTCTCCCCCCTATATTTCCGGAGAAATCTTCAAAAACATAAAAACGTTTCGAAATATCAAACGACCTCGAAAAGTATTTCTGATTATCTATGGTGGTTGCTTTTTTCGATCCATTAGCTTTTCTATGCTTGTTGAATTTTTTCATCTTTGACGCTGACTTCAATCATGTTTTCTCATTAAGAATAATAATTGCCGATGCAATACTACACCTGCAATCAATTATCATGTATGTTATTTATCTCGTCACTTTTCACACATAGATCGTTTCATTTTACATTTTCCATTCGATATGATAGATATTTCAGAAATTTACAGACTAGAATGGGAACAAATTTATTCCTATCTTTTACAATTTACTTCTTCATGTGGGATTATATTGTCTCTTATTACCTTATTTATAGTCATTTTTAAATCGCCAACATCGATGCAAACTTATAAATGGATTCTTGTATTCAACATAATTTGTGGTTTTTTGCTAGATCTACTATTCAATTTGTCTAGGCTATATTTATTGTTGCCTTTTTATATGGGTTTAGTAGGTACTAGAGTTAGGAAATCGAAACCAAAAAAAGTCAAAACCGAATCGAAACCGACACTTGTGAAAAGCCGAAAAAAGTCGAAAAAACCGAAAGAAATGTTTTTTTTGAAAAGTTGGGAATTTTCATTTTGTCCACTATATTTCTTAAAAAACGCTATATAAAACATTTTTAACGTAATGTTTACTCAAAATTATAAAAAATCACTCAAAATCGATCAAATTTCGGTAAATTTAATTGTAAAAAACCGAAAAAGTTGAAACCGAAACCAAAACCGATTGAGTAAAAATCGAAGCCGATCCATTTTCTATCGGTTTCCTAACTCTAATAGATACTTATTATAACATTTGTAATGTTAAAATAAAAATGGGTGCGAGTGAGTGTATAAAGACACAGATCAATACTACATAGTGCCTCAGAATGTGACGAATCGATTGCACAAACGTTCGAGACTTAAAATTCTTCCCTTACATTGATTCAGGGAATCAGTGGATGAATTGTTATGAGGAGTGGGTAAATTGTTCCAATTAACAATTGCCCCCCTCCATAATATATTGAAGAGAAGCCTAATTTTGATCATTTAAGCCAAAAAAAGCTTTAGCAACTTTTCTATGGGTTTATAAAAAACCATTTTTGTTTTCCCTGCTTCAGAGTTAGAGAGATTTATGGATAATTTCTAAAAGTGATTATCCGGGTATAATTTTATGTGAGGAACCGATTGAGCCAATTTTGATCATTTTAACCAAAAAATGGCTTTAGCCACTTTTTCATGGTTTTCTACAAAACCCATTTGGGGTATATATAGCTGCTCTTGGACCTAGATCTATACCTATATCTTTTTTAGCCATTCCTACTGGACCTACAAAAATTTTTGGCTCGACTGGTGGGTATGTCCAATTTGAATTAGCCGTTATTATATTCGGCCATAACTTAATAGGCTTAGCTTTGTGCGCTTTTTATCGATACTCGAACGCAATACCCGTTAATGAAGGTTATTTTTTGAGCAAGCGATGGCATATCATTATTTCCGTTGCTTGGGGCTATGTATTTTTACTACTCCCATCATTTCTGGCTATTTATATGAGTAGAGTACCGATAGAAGATTTAAAATCAATATTGATGAAAGAGGTAGTATCATACGTGAGCAAGTGGGGACATGACCTCCCCCCCCCACCATTTCACCACATTCTCGAAAAAATTAAGTACCAAATTCGCATTTTTTCTAGCGAAGCGCGAAAAAATTGAAATTTTTATGTGAAAAATGCGAAGTGGGTCATCAAAAAATGCATAATTCGGTACTTATGCACTATCCCTCTGGGGGGGGGGGAAGGGAGATTCTACATAAATTTATACAGAATCCCCCAGGCTGAAAAAAACAATCAATTTTTCATCTTTTTTAGGCTTTGGTTTAGGCTTAGGCTTATGCCTAGGTCTAAGCCTAAGCATAAGCCTAAATCTATTCCTAAGCCTAGGCCTTTAGCCTTTAATGGGTAATAGACCCAATTTCCATTTTTGGTCACTGATCCCATCCCTTGCCCACGTATGGGTATGTAGTAATGTAAAAAGTTCTCAAAAATAAACAATTGTTAAATTTAGGTTCAAAATATCGATGTGAACTTTCTTCAAAACCTTCCGCTTTTCGGCTACGACATTAACCTCAATCCTTGGTTTTGTGTTTTTACCATAAGTGTCTTCGTCTCGAATACTATCTGTCTTCTTCTCTCCTTAACTTTGGCTATACGACTTTCTAGGATACTAAAAAAGGGTCAAGATCGATTTTCGCCAACAACTTTACGAATGCAATGGATGCTGTTTAAAACGCTTGTTTATAGCATGTTTTCATACCTACTCTTTCTAACACTACCTATAATTGTTATAGTGTTTATAGCGTTAACCGATATTTTTGAAGCATATGCTGCACCTATTTCAACTTTTTTAATTGTTTTTCTAGCTTCTCATTCTATGATAGATTCATTGATTTTGTTGTATTTTATAAAACCATATAGGAATTTTTGTAAGGAATGTTTTCAGAAAATATCCGGCTTTATTTGTAGAAAGAAAATGTTTACTTCGACTCAAGTTCAGCCTAATCAGGCTCCTGTTCATCCAACGACATTGTGATAAACTTTTTTTAATTCTCAGGAATTTGTTCTCTGCTCAATTATGGAAATAAAATAAGCTAGCGTTGCCTGGTTTTCAATAAAATCATGTTTATTGAAACGATTGGCAGGATAGCATAGACAATCGTTTCAATAAACACGATTTTATTGAAAACTAGGCAACGCTAAATGCGTCGCAGTCGTCGAAAATATTTCTGAGGACTTCCTAAAAAAAGACTTTTAAAGGACCAGTATAAATCCTTGGTGAGCATCACTAGCCTCTATACAGTATTTTTATGCTATGAAATAAGATTTTTGATAAGAATGAAAAAATTGGTTTTTAGCATGCTATTTTAATAATTTTCTATATGAACCATTTCGTTGTGCTCTTTATGCGGGTCTTAAATGTGTTTGAATAAAAATATTTATTGAAAAGATAATTTCAGAAAATTAAAAAAATATTCGAATACATTTAATTTTAATTTTTGTATATAATTTAATCTTAATGTGATAGATATATATAGGACAATTTATTAAATAAATATTCTTTAATAAAAAATTTTCTAAAACTGTACAATGCAAAAAATGAACGATCTCCAGTAGTGGCGTATACAGGGTGGCGCAAAAGTTCGGTCCATATTATGTTTATATGCGTTTTTGTTCATATTTTTTTTACGATTTTTCGTTTTAAAACTATTTGTTTAGTAGAAAAACTCAATTATCTCATCAAAGATTAAGCAAAATTGAACAAATTTAAAAAATATTCTACAGCTTCTACTCCACGTATTTAAGAAAGAATTTTTTGCCTCAGCTGGATTTTATATGTTAAAAATGTCTTTGAATTTTTCTTTATACTAAAACTTTCAAACGCTATAACTTTTGATAGCTTAAGCCGTTTTTTTTAGATCATGGGCTTAAAATACGCGCAAGAACAATGAAAATAAAACACCAGAACGATTTTTTTGTTTTTCGTTTAAATAAACAACTTTTAGTTTCGAAAAGTCCATATGAATCACAATTGTACGAAATGTTATACTGTCAAATGAGATACTCTCTTTGTTCATATTTATTCTAAAATCTGCCCATTCGATGCGTCATTTATAGAGGGACCATAACAAAGAGCGTGAACAGATGCTCTTGCGAAACTTGTGCAACATGATTTAATAAATAAAAACTAACAAAATTTTCATAAAATGAATTTCTTTATAAAGTCATAAAAAATAATTTCAAAAGTTACAATAAAATACTTTTGAGACTACAAAAAAATACTCTTCAAGTTACAATCGAGAAACTACAAAAAAATACTTTTGAAGTCATAATAAAATACTTATGCCCTGTAAAAATATACTTTTCACGTGTTACACATTTTTATAGAGAAGCTGTGAATAAATCTCATCTTAGTTTGCAACTGATGATAAGAAATTCATATCACTTCAATATTTATATAAGCAATTACTAGAGCTTAAAAAATTTTTTGTGAATTTCTAAACTTTTTAGATGTATTTTCGTAATGAAATAGTTTCCTTAATATTTTGCATTTTTGGATTTTCAAGAATTAAAGGACAAACAAGTTCATCTGTTTATGTTAACACCTCAAGGGGACAATTATTCGGGTACCATTTTGATCAAGGAGATGATACCAGTCAAGTTTTCTATGGACAAGCAGATGTTTTCTTAGGAATACCTTATGTACAACCACCTGTAGGGCCGTTAAGATATGCGGTAAATTGAAATTTTTTCATAACTATATGATATTTAACTTAAAGGAGGGGACCCATTTATACACTAAAATCCAGATTTTTTTTAAAAACGAAGTTTCATCGAGTATACAGGGTAAAAAATAGCTGAAAAATTGATTCCACGCACTCCCAAATTGTGAAAACGATTCTTTTACCCTGATTCAGGAAAGGAATTGGTGTATTGACCAGGGTCCGAAAAGGTGCTAGCACCCAGCACCCAAAAGCACCCATGGGTGCTAGATCGCAAAAAGAATTGGCTTCTAGCGGGATCGAACCTGCTAGCTCAAGTTGCTTAACTTGCCAGATCGTATGGGATCGCTCTTTACAAGGGTCGGGAAACTTTTTAGGATTGTGGCTGAAAACAGACTTTATATTTGAATAGGTTGTATATTCTTGGTTTGTTATTGGGAATAAATTTAAAAAAGAGATAAATCGTATAGGAAAATATTTTTTTGCGCACAAGGCCTAGGCTTAAGCCTAAGCTTAGGCTTAGGCCTAGGTTTAGGCTTAGTTTTAGGCCTAGGCTTAAGCTTAAGCCTAAGCCTAAGCCTAGGCTTAGGCCTACGCCTAGGCCTAAGACAAGCCTACGCCTAATATCTTTTTGCGCAAAAAATACCAACCAATCATATATATTGACTTGAAAAAAAATAAAAAAAGTTTTTTGAATTTTCCATTTTTCTATCTGATTGATATTCATTTCTTGTCGATTCTGGTGTGATAATTCATTTCTTGCCGTTTCTAGTGTGATAAGTCATTTCTTGCCGATTCTGATAATGATAAATAGTACTGATTCTAATAAATAGTTTCTTGATGTTGATCATTTTAAAACATACAAATAAATAAAACAAATACACATTGAGATCAAAAATACAAGGTGACACAAAAAACTGTACTTGGAAAAATTTTCAAATTTTTTTCAAAAATGATCCCAGCAATGGTATTTTTATTCGAGAAATCTTTTAGGTTGTTTCATAAGTAACTACGGCCCTAAAAAATACATCTAAAATCGGCATTTTCACTATTTTTCGATAAATTTTTTTCAGTAGTAGTAAAGAGCGTTATAGTTCTCCATGCCGAAAAACCCCCCGAATACAAATTTTCAGCCAATTTGGAGAACTTTTCGAAAATTCGAGTTTTCGATCCCAATGGGTCGAAAACTCAAAAAAATGAGGGACTTTATGGTAACAAATTAGAATTGCAACAAGTTCCAAATTGACTGAAATTTTGTATTCGGGGGTTTTTCGGCATGGAGAACTCGAATCTGAAAGAATTTTTCGATTTTGCACTGGAAGGTACCTCGACAGGGGTATACTCCCAAAAAAGCTTCCTAAAGAAAATCGCTTGCGAAAATTTTTTTCATGCATGTAATCGATTCCCCAGTAAACCTTAATAAGCTCGAGAATTTTGTCAAAAATCGACATCAGATATCAACATTTTTCTTCTTAAGTTACACCCTTAAAACCACGATTTTTTGAAAAGTCTATAGAAGTCGGATTTTGACTTTTCAAAAAAAATTTCGTCTGTATATTGGCATGAAACATGAGTTTCGTTCAAAAAGACCGATTGGATCGTATTCAGCACACACTCTTTACTACTACTGAAAACAAATTTCATAGAAAAATAGTGAAAAATGCCGATTTTAGATGTATTTTTTGGGCCGCAGATATTTATGAAACAACTTAATATTTTTGAAAAAATTTCAAAGTACGGTTGTTTTTTTTGCGCCACCCTGTAAAAATATGTGTTACACATTTTTGCACAGAAGCAATGAATAAATCTCCTCTTAGTTTACAACTGATGATAAGAAGTTCATATCAATTCTATATTTATATAAGCAGTTACTAGAGCTTAAAAATTTTTTTGTGAATTTCTATAGACTTTTTAGATGTATTTTCATAATGGGATAGTTTTCTTAATACTTTGCATTTTTGGATTTTCACAAATTGAAGCACAAACAAGTCCATCTGTTTATGTTAACACCTCAAGGGGACAATTATTCGGGTACCATTTTGATCAGGGAGATGATACCAGTCAAGTTTTCCATGGACAAGCAGATGTTTTCTTAGGAATACCTTATGTACAACCACCTGTTGGGCCGTTAAGATATGCGGTAAATTGAAATTTTTCCATAACTATATGATATTTAACTTAAGAAACCTGTACAATTAGCTCAATTCCCTCAAAATCCTTATAATGCAACTTATTTTCGCCCAGTATGCATTCAACCTGATCAGAATGGCACATCGGAAGATTGTCTATACATAAATATTTATACTCCAAATGTAAGGTTTTACGCAAATTTCATAACTGAAACGTTAGGCAAAATCTCAAACTAAATATCCTGTAATGGTGTATATACATGGCGGTGCATTAACAACTGGCAATAATCGTCTTGATCTTAATGGCATAGTTAGAAATTTTGTTAGTCGAGGAGTCGTAGTTGCTAGTATACAATATAGGCTTGGCTTTTTAGGTAATAATTTTTTATGCCAGAACTGTAGAAAATGGCTGGGTTCCAGGGAGGGTATAGATAAACAGCCCTTTGGAATTAGAAAAATAATGCGAGAAACTATTCACAAGCCTTCTTTTGCCTAGAACGGTTGGTTTGCGAATAGTTAGTTGTATTTTAGGCTTCTTTACAACATTTACGGATGATTTTCCTCCCAATTTAGGGATGCTAGATCAAGTAAAAACAACATTTAACGGTAAATAGTAAGAAAATACTTTAGGTCGAAGCCCTAAAATTCATTAATGAAGAAATTTCCAATTTTGGTGGAGATCCAACAAAAATAACCATATTTGGAGAATCGGCTGGGGCAGGATCAGTTTCCGCACATACTTATTCTCCACTTTCACAACGTGAGTATATTTTGAGGTTTCTTAGGCCTTAACTTGGAGTGAGCGACTTGCAAAACCGTTCTTATGCCTTAAGCGTAGGTTTCTGAGGCCTCAGGCCCGATAGCGCCTCTTCTAGCGTCTCTCGCGCTAGAAGAGGCGTAGCAGAGGTGCTAGAAGAGGTTCGTAAAATCTAATTTTCCTGAGAAAATAAGGTTTTCCCGAAAAAACAGATTTTCCCGTAACATATATATGTTGTAACCGATCAAGAGATTCGCCTGACTCTGAGTCGGGCGCCCGATCTAGAGTTCACTGGAATCGGGCGCCCGATTCAGAGACAATTATCTTAACTCTGGATCGGGCGACTGACTCAGAGTCGGGCGACCGATCCAGAGTCGACGGTTTCTTCGCTCCAGATCGGTCGCCCGATCCAGAGTATCGCAAAATTCAGCATAGACTCAAATGAAACGAAGAGGATGAAACGAGACGAATGAAACGAACTCGGCTTTTATAGTCCTTCTTCAATGACAGGCATCCCTGCGTGGTCGTATTAGCGGGAAATTTCCTCTTCGTTTCATTTGAGTCTATGCCCGAAATTCAAATACCAAAGTAGATCGAAAATTTTTTTATTTTTCCGTTTTCATCTTTTTGTCACTATAACTTAACTTTTGTCACGTTTTTGTAAAATTGAAAACGACATAACTTTTTATAGGAAAAAGATTTTGACTCGGAATTTTTT
>JAQGCP010000056.1:0-25169 GCA_034699885.1 Acrobeloides thornei
CAAGTTAAGCAACGTTGGGCCCGATTAGTACTTGGATCGGAGACGTCCTGGGAATCTCGGGTGTTGTAAGCTTTTTGTACTCCGAGAAATTTTTGTCTAGTTTAAATTTATTTTTTGGCGAAAAATCGATTTTTTTGTATTTTTACCTAATCATCATAGAAAAGACGCCCCATGTGGTCTAGATTTGGAATTTTTTTGTCGAAGATTGTTTTTTGGTAGAGGAGTGACGCCAAATTTTTTTGGTAGACGGTTGTTGTTCAAAGTTTTTGAGGGGGGAGGGGGGTACCGCCAAAATTTTTTCATAGAGGGGTGAAGGGAAAAATTTTTGGAGAGAAGTACCACCAGCAATTCATTCAAGTCTAAAATTAGACTGATATTTTTATATTTTGTAGCCTTTAAAAATGTGACTAGTCCATTAAGTAAGCACAAAGTTTATGCAAAAAATGAAATGGAACTTTCAAAATTCCTTTCAAATTTAGCATCAGCTTTTAGCATCGTAAAAACTTTCCTAGTAAGGCACTTAACTGAATATGCCATAAGTCGAAAGATTATATCCCAATTAAGATCGAATGGACAGAAATTTATTATATTTCGACTAATGGCTTGATAGCGGCATTTTTATTAAGGGCAACAAAAATAAATTTGCGCAAATTGTCTACATTCATAAATATTGGCGCGTGACATAAATGAAATTAATGGTTCAGTATACTTAGACAAGAGTTGTTATTTTAGCAGTATAACTTTTCGTACAATTGTGGTTCGTACGAACTTTTTGTTGCCTGATTATCAATAAAATCCGTTTATTGACACGAAAAAATTTAAACCAAAACGGATTTTATTGATAATCAATCAACGAAAAGTTCATACGAAAGGTTCGTACGAAAAGTACCGTACGAAAAGTTCGTACGAACCACAATTGTACGAAAAGTTATACTGCCGTTATTTTTTGTTAATTTTCAGAAAATTTTGAGCATTTTTTACAAAAGAACCTATATGTGAAACTTTTTCCGCATTGATATAAATGCGAATGAAGTTGGACAGTTTTGGTTGTGTAGTGTATTGAAACGAAAACATTGGACTTTCGTTTCAATATACAGATTTCCTTGCAATTTAGGCAAACGATAATTTCGTTATCATGAGTAGATTTTTCATCAAATCAATTGTACTTACGAAGAGCTTCAAAATGAGTGGTCGATGTCCATATTTCGACTTTTGAAAAGCGTGTAACAAAATAATGCCCCGTTTTTGGCTCTATCTCGAAGCCATTAGCGATTCAGGAAATACGTAAAAACAAAAAATGCTCCATTTTTCATGAACTTTCGAATATTAGATAAAGGGCAACTTTTTTACGCTCGGACTGGTCCTTTAATTATTTCAATTTTTGTTATTTTGAAAAAGCTCAGGAGGTTGTCATGCGGGGGCGGAGGGTCAAAATCAGCATTGTCATCCAAGTGAAGTTTTTGCTTCACTCGAAGTGAAATCACTTCATTCCAGACAACAAAGAAATTTAAAAATGTTATCTAAAAAATAATAAGAAATTTCTTTGTTGTCTGACTTTCTGTCGAACTTATCAAAGAGAAAAAACTTTGTGAACTAAAACATCACTTCACTCGGTGTGTAGTTGATTTCACTCGGAGTGAAGCTAAAACTTCACTTGGATGACAATGCTGGTTAAAATCTTTTTTTAATTTTATTTAAAAATTAATATGTTATAACAAATCCATCAATTGTTCAATATAAAGAAGAAATTGCTTCATACAACTCAAACTCTCACCAAGCCGATTTTTTCGAGAAACTTGATCGATTCAAAATCTTTTTTTGGAATTTTAGACCTTTTTGAGTGACGCTTTTTATCAGGCGGTAGCCCCATTTTTAAAACTAAAAAAAGTATAATTTGTTTTTGGAATTAAACACCGACATTTACGTCAAGATCCTAATAATAAAAAAATGAAATATTAGCTTACGATTAAACATACGAAAAACCCATAAAATTAATTAAACTTTTTTCATTAGGAGCTAATAATATGGGGTAGGCAACAATTTTCTGGCACCTGCAAAACATTACGTAGATTATCGTCTTGGTTTCTTGAGACGTGTTTAAGAGGAAAACATTTGGAATTTGGTTCGGATGTGTGAAAAAAGTATAAGATGATATAAGTCTAGACATTATTTCACCACTAATTTCCATGGCATTTTAGACCAAAAATCACATTTTTTGGGGTCAAAATGACTAAAAGATGTCATTTCACTATTGGAAAGATTTTCCTAATCAACTAGCCAAATCTAATCACTTTGATGCACTTTTGACTCATTTTTCATTGTTCCTAATTTGTTGTTTGTAAACGTGTAAATTTCTTCTTTTTCATTTATTCCATTTTTGCTTCTATTCTATTCTTCCTTCCTTCCGCAACGTTATTCCGCTCGTTTTCAGTCGGCTAAGCAAATTGGTCTAAGTGATGACGCTAGAGAGAGAGCAAAAGCACGGGGTTAGAAGGCTAACTTTAACGCCTAATCACATCATTCTGTTTTGTTATGGCATACGAGGGTGTAAAAGTGGGTGTATGTGTGATGATGTAAAAAAAATTAATTTTTTACGTAAAAATTATAATTTTAGATAGGTTGTAAAAAAAGGTTGTTAGAATAATAAATTTGCAAACTCTTTTTATGATTAAATGAAAAAATCCGCGCATGGCTTAATGTCTAGAACGCTGGCCATTCATGTTAAAGTCCGTTTCCGCCGCCAATGGGAAAAAAGTCCGGGGCGATGGTCAAGTGGTCCAAGGCGCCGCCCGTCCAATCTGACAAGTTAGGCAACGTTGGGCCCGCATGTTCGATTCCGCTATAGCAAAAATTTTAATTTTCAAAAAATTCTTTTACAAAAAATGGAGCAAAAAATTTTTTTGCTCCAGCCCTAACCAAAAAACCTGCACTGTTTTTTGGAATCCGCAAAAATCTCACAAATGGCAATTTTTTCAAATTTTTTAATTTTCATCAAAATAATCCTATAGGGGTTTTTCTATTCGATGAATCGATTGCACGCATTGTCGAACCTTGGAAACACTTTCCTGACCGTGATTCAGGGAAAAAATTTGTGTATCCCTTTTTTGTAACTTTAAAAAAAAACTTTTTTCCAATTCAGAATCCGAAATTCAGATTCTGAATCCGGATTCTGGATTCGGAATACGGATTCTGAGTTTGAATCTTGATTCTGAATTTGGATTCTGAATTCGGATTCTGAATCTTGGTTCTGAATTTGGATTCTGAATCCGTATTCTGAATTCTAAATCTTGATTCTGAATTCAGATTCTGGACTCGGATTCGGATTCTAGATTCTAAATCTGAATCCGAATTTCAGATTCTGAATCTTTGGTCTGAATTTGGATTCTGAATCCGAATTCTGGATCTGAATCCGTATTTCAGATTCTGAAACTTGATTCTGAATTCGGATTCTGGATTCGGATTCTGAATTCGGATTCTGAATTTCAGTTTCTGAACTTGATTTTGAATTTGGATTCCGAATTCTGAATTCGGATTCTGGATTCGGATTCTGAATTTTGGATTCTGAATCCGGATTTGGGAAAGTTTTTAAAAAAAAGTTACAAAAAAATTGTCTTTAGTTTAATTGTTCAATGAAATCAGTTTTGCTCCAAAAACTAATTTTTTTACAAAAAATAGAATAATTTCTGCACGAGCCTTGCATAATTTTAATTAAAAATACCAAGGTCAGAAAATATAAAATACAAAATCACTAAGGAGATCCCTAATTGGAAAATCGGCACTAATGAAATTTATTCAAATAGAACATTTGAATAAACTACATAGATAATTAATAGTCTTGAGAATATTTAACTATAAATCCTACATGGGCAAGGGAGTAGGTCGAAGACCCAAATGCGATACGCTTGTCGACCAAAAAAAACGTATCGCATTTCATACATAAAAAATTGTATCGCAGGTCAGCTCTTCGCGCCGACCTGCGATACAATTTTTCCCTCATCCATCACACCCAACTGCGACATGTTTTCTACATTTTACCCTCTTGCGGCGATATGGGGGTGGGTCAACCCAGCCCTTGCCCACGTATGTCAAGCATGTATGATCATTGTACCAAACATGATTCAGACTGTCTTCTTTGATGCTCTTTTTGGGTTGTAGTATACAAATAAAAAATACTCATGGCCAATACTTGTGTATGAAGAAAGACTACTCCTTTATCAGCTTATGAAATCTAGCGGATTAGCATGGCTGTCGAGTTGATAAGGTGGTCGAGTCAGCATTCTGTTCCAAGAGTATTGATTCGGCAGTTTTTGTCGAAATCAAATTGTACGTTGTAATTAAATGGATTTCCCATTTGTTGATATCTTGACTGGGTTTTTAATAGATAGGAACGAAGATGACTTTTTCGATCGGCTTAATTACCAGGTTTGAGGGGTTTCGAGAGACTTGTGTATCATGGTTTTTAGTATACGCCGACACTGTTCATTCTTCTTTCTCTGATTAATATAGGAAAGGTAAGGTTGATTTGGTCTATTCGAATTTGAACTTTTTAACTATTAAGCTATATGTGGGTAATGCTATTACATGCTTCTCGAAAGCAGAATTCATTCCGAGCTGGAATGACTATGCGAAAGATTATTGTCTAATTGAAAATACCTACTATCTTCGAACCGATGAGTCTATCCCGGTTGAGCTGGAAAAACGCAACGCGAAACAAATTTCTTATTATCAGGCAAGTGTTTTTTGCACATTCTGTAATCGACTTTTTTAAAAATTCAAAAAGTTATTGTATTACAACGAAAACATGTACACAAATTCAAAACTTCAAACACAATTTTCTCGAAAACTACAACGATTCAGACACATGCCGTAAAAACAAAAAATGTGCCATTTTTCATGAACTTTCTGATTATATACAAATTATGGCAAAATTTTTCCCACTTGACTGGTCCTTTAAAATAACAAGTCAACTTTAGTGGGTTCCTTTTATTTTGATCCTACAAGCAGCATCTTTCTACCTAGTGCACACGATTTGGAGAGCGTTCAACTGGATTTCTGGTATCTTCTTTCCATATAAACTTTTTCTAGCTATGATTTTGTTATAGGCTACCAAATTCGAATGATTATAACAGCGGCGAAGGAAAGCCCGACTCAATCCGAAGAGGATGTTACGAAATCCGTCGAAACGATATCCAAATCAATGTATCATGCCAGTCTTCTCAAACATCGAACAGTGGTTTGCCTTCGAGAGTAGGGCGAAGTTGTTTCTTCTAATGTGTTATTATGTTTAGGCAAAAATTTGTCACTTTCTTATACTTTTTGATGAAACTATGCTATTTGTTTTTGATCTGCGTCCATTTGGCTATCTTCAAGCATTTTATTGGCAATCTCGGTTTTGCGTGGGATGTGGTAGCATCCCAAGCCGATTGGGAGCATAATGGACTCTTTCCTCGAGTTACTATTTGTGATATTTCGGTATGGAGCAGTACTTGGAAGTATTATTGAAAAAAATTTTCGATTTTTTCAATTTTTCGAATTATTTGAAAGTATAAACACTGAGCTAACAAGTCTTATTTTAGATTGAAAAATATGGACAACCAACGAACTACACACTTGAGTGTGTGTTGCCGTTGAACATGTTCAACGAGAAGATCTTCATCTTCTTTTTCTTCTGGTTATGCTTCCTTTTCGCAGGAACCTTGTTCAGCATTTTCCAATGGGTCAACGCCATCGCGACCAGGAAGCAGTTCTTCAAAAAGCTTCTTAGTATTGCGGTTAGTTAAAAGACTGATATGAGAAGTGCAGAATGTTTTAACTAGGGTTGTTGGCGGTCGGCTAATTTGGCTTTACCCGGTTACTGGTTAACCGTGTTTCGGTTCATGGAAAACCAGTCGGTGATTCAATAAAACATTAAACAAAAACTATATATTTTATTAATAAAACATAGCCATAAACAAGAGTTAATATGAAGTTGGGCAAAAGTTTTCGTACCCGACCGGGACTCGAACCCGGACCTCCTGGCTACCGTCCAAGTGCACTACCATTGTTCTACCGAAACCTACAACTGATTCCCGTTAATTGGTAAATACTTGACGGTGTATATTACCTGTATTTCCACATTCTCGGTGTGGTAATAATCCGAGCTAAAAAAATTCCAAAAAAATGAGAGCATAAACAAGAGTGTAAACATGGTGAAAGTAAATAAAATTATTCGTTATCATTCTCACAAAGAGTGCTACCCAACTGTCATACCCAAATTTTAGCTTATCTAGTCTAGAACCGACATTTTCAATTTGTTCTTCCCATCTATAAAGTTGTCTCAAAGAAGGTACATAAGAGTAACTAAAAAGTTTTCTATTTATACTTTTGCAACGCATCTCTGCGTGGTCGTGATGGCGGGAAAATAAGGATTAGTACTAACTACTACTACTACAAACTACTAATACAGACTACTAACACTACAAACTACTACTACAGATTACTACTACAGACTACTACTACAAACTACTACTACAGACTACTACCACTACAAACTATTACCACAGACTACTACTACAAACTACTAATAAAGACTACTAACACTACAAACTACTACTACAGATTACTACTACTACAAACTACTACTACAGACTACTACATATTGCTACTGCAGACTACTACTACAGATTACTACTAACTACTACAGTACTAACTAATCCTGATTTTCCCGCCATACGGGCGGGGAAAAATCGCAGGGATGCATCAAAAAAGCTATATAAGAATCCACCGACTAACTACTACTACTAACTACAACAACTACTACTACAAACTACAACAACTACTACTAACTGTAAACTACTGCTACTACAAATTACAAGTATTACTACTAACTACAACTATTAACTACTAATACTAGTATGTACTAATCCTGATTTTCTCGCCATACGACCACGCGGGGATGCATAAAAAAGCTATATAAAGATCCACGTTTCTTTTCGTTTCAATTCGCGCGTTGCCTGATTCAATAAAAAGTTCTGTGGTAGCCAACAAAAAGTGTCGACTATATCGGTTAATTCGGTTATTTTTGACCCAGTTGTGTCTGATTGTCTGATCGGTTATCGGTTCGATTAATTTTTCCAAAAAACGTTTCGTTTCGGTTAACCGACCGCCAACAACCCTAGTTTTAACATGAAGAAACGAACATCTAATTTTTGTTTAGTCTCGACAACGCCGTGGTCCAGTCTCCTCCAGTAATACCTATAGCCCACCACCAGACGAGCAGATCCCACTCGTAGACGTAATTTGATAATTTAATATTTTAACTTTTTTTAAATAAAAGTAGTTTTAGAGCTCTTCAACAACTTCTAGCGCTATATATGATCCTAACTATAAGGAACCTGACAACTGGGATCTGCGACTCATTTTGGGCTTGATTCAAGATCATGCTGGGCTGCTGTTTTGTAGTCGAGTCTATCGAGAGATGTGCAACATTGTAAGTTTTCATTTTTTGTCGTAAAAAGTGTAAATAACCATTGTTTAGAGTGAAAAAAAACATCAGGAAAATGTGCAAAACAGATATACTAATGCCGAAACTATCAAAGCTCAAGAGAAAGCGCGAGAAATTGAGCGTTCGCCTCTTTAATCCCGGTTGTTAAGTTTTTTCATGGTTTTAAAAAATTTAATAAAATTATTGGGTTGTTGTTCCACAAAAATCGTACACTTTTCACTTTTTTCAAGAAAAAAAATCGAAAAAATTGAAACTCATGTTTTCGTGTCAATATCCAGACCAGTGTTGTCTCGTGTACACATGTGTTGTGTACACACGAGCGAAATCGTCGTAGGAATTGAATTTGAATTTATTTCCTTTATAGATTTGTTATTCACGACAAAAGAAAATTTTGGGTCAATGTGTTCAACTCACGAGTACACACTGTATACACATGTACACATGTGTATACAGTGTGTACACATGTATTTATGTACACGTGTGTTGTGTACATAATGTGTATACAAACACATGTGTACAGAGGACAACACTGCTCTGGATCGTTCGACCGATCCGGAGTGAAGAAACCGTCGACTCTGGATCGGTAAACCGACTCAGAATCGGTCGCCCGATCCAGAGTCAACAATTTTGGTTCTGGATCAGTCGACTGATTCAGAGTCGGTCGACCGATCTAGAGTCAAGATAGTTGTCTTTGGATCGGGCGACCGACGAAGTAGGTCGAATCTCTGGATCTGTTACAACATATATATAAACAAGAAATAGAAACTCGTATCTAGAACAAAAGTGTGCACTTAAAAAAGATTTAATGAAATGCAGTTTAACGAGAATCATCCATAATAGCAATGAGAATTAGCCATAGCACGCATGATTTTATAAATGATGGGAATACCAACGACGAGAACAACGAACATCACGATCCTTGAAGAGCATGGACGACGATAATATCCCAATAGGTGTTGACAAATTGGACAGAAGTGGTTGACGTCCTAAAACATATAAGGTGGACTAAAAAACCTGGATTTTCGATTTCAACGTGTACGTGTTTACACGTACGTGTAAACTTTCGATATTCCACTGAACGTGAAATGTGTTGAAAAAAATTCTATTTCATCATTTGAAATTGACCCCTCTAGGGATAATTTCAGTGATGGCCCGTTTGCGGTTCCTGATGTGGAACCTGAGCTGCAAAAAATTTGGGTGGGACCGGAACCGGAATCGCAAGAAATTTTTTGGGTGAAACCGAAACCGAACGATTTTTCGGTTTGGGCCATCACTGAGTAACTTTATGCGAGGAAATCGAACAAGGTCATCTGCATACATCACCAGTCTAGCTTTTGGGCCAAATCGATGCTCCACAAAAATCCCCTGAATCAGGGTCAAGGAATCGTTTTCACGCTTCGGGGATCGATTCTTTACAAAATCATCCCTATAAGAGTAATTTTAGGGGGGCAACCCTATTTTTGTTTTTAATTTAAAAATATAAATACCTTGGTAAAATTAAAACTCAAAACGAAAATGTTGAAAAAACAGCAAAGGCACCAAGCCAAAGCGCCCGCTTCATGCTTGACACGAGTCGTGATCGGTACATTACAATTTGGACACATGACTTCCGCTGGCTTTGAATGGAATTCCATTGGCACAACAACAACGGTTGTCGTGGTCGGGGCATAGGGAACTAGAAATTTATATAAATTTATACAGGGTGTTTCAAAAAAGGTAGATTTTTGTGATTTTTTACATGATTTTGGGCCCGAAATTTTTTTCCAAAAATGATCCCTTATGGATAATTTTATGCGGGGAATCGATTGAGAGCATTCCCGAGCCCTGAAAATGTTTCCCTGACCCTGATCAGGGATATCGATGTGTATTGAAGCAAAAATTTTCATTTTCACTTCAATATACAAACGATTTTCCTGAATCAGGGAGGCATTTTCAGAGTTCGGGAATGCGCGCAATCGATTCCCCACATAAAAATACACCTATAGGGGTCATTTTTGAAAAACAAAATCCCACTTTTTTTTAAACGCCCTGTACGTGAGCTCGGAGTTTTTTTGTACTCCGGTGGCGGAGGAGGTGTGTAAGCCGGTGGTGACTCTGGAGCATCAGCATTTTCTTGGTTCTCATGGTCTTGTGCCAAGGGAGTTGTTTTGTGGGATGATTTAGGAAGTGGATCACTCATAACTGAAACAAGAAATTTTAAAAAGTTACAAGGTGAGCCAGAAAATAGAGAATTTTTCGATTTTCGCGCCAATTCACCAACCCCATTCCCTGAATCACGGCCAAGAAAACGTTTCATGCTCTGGGAATGCATGCAATCGATTCCTCCCATAGAAAATCCCAGAGGGTTATTTTTAGAAAAAAATTTTGGGCCACAAAAATCATAAAAATTGCTCTTTTTCTGGCTCACCCTGTACAGGGTGATTTAAAAAAGGCCACTGTCGAAAATGCCTAAAAAACGATGACAACGAGAGTTATCATAGTGCAATTGGTAGGGATGCTCAAAGGTCATCTTTAACGGGGAAGGTTCGATCCCAGTGGTAAAATGCTACATGTTTTCAAAAAGATGCTACATGTTTTTTTAAACATGGAGCATCTTTTTAGCATGTTTACTACAGGGGTCGAACCCTCTTCGTTAAAGCTGACACGAAATCTTTTAAAAGATTCATTAAAAAGAATGAACTTGTTCACAAAAAATGATGTGATTTCGAAATCACATGTTGAAAGAAACAAGGACCAATTAGAGAAAGAAGCATTTATTAAATTTCCACCCGCACATATAAAATTGTCTGCCATATTGGCCTATGAATTTATGCTCCAACCACCAAATATTTTGCCGTCTTTTTGCCCATCTTCGAAGAAGCCGTATGCCCATAACACTAATTAGCATCGGACTGGAACTGGAGACTGTTTATGGTGTCATATGTCAAACATCCGTTTTTTAGTGATGGCCTGTGCTATCAGGGGAGCACACGTGTACAAACACCCCCAAAATTTTTGACTTCCTGCGGGCGAAAAAACATAAGGGGGACCATGGTGATTTTTTAGATTTTTTCACAAATCATCTTGATCCCCCTTATGTTTTTTTTCCAAAATTTTTGGCAAAAACATAAGGGAGACCAATCCAAGAATACCTCTGAGGATTTCGACAAAATGGACAACCTGAAGAAGGCGAGGCCGGACGTCCGAGACACCATCTAATCGGAAGACGACCGCCTGTCGGAAGAACACCAGCGCCGAGGGTCCCAAGAGCAGCAACAATGCATCGCACCAAGCATCCCATGCCTTTTCCTAATAATGATGACCAAGTCATGTAGATTAGCATGACTCAGAGTGAAATTTTTTGTTTCATTTTTTGAATAAACTTTCGTATATTTATTCTGGTAAAAATAAATTTTGCATAAGCTCATAAAAAATATACAAAAATGGATAAATGAACAATATATATCCTCAACAGTAAAAATAGTTCAAAAATTTTTTTCAGCAAAAATTAATAATACCATCAGTTCAGCGCCCGTGAAAAGCTCTAAACGACACCCATATTGTTACAAAAAAATCAAATTTTGAAATTTCGCTCTAGCACTTTACCCACTAGACCATGAAGCACCAGTTTATATATATACGTGTCTGGTTCGATCTCCGACTCGGTTCAAAAGTAAGTTTCCTCGAAAACTAAGATATGTTTAAAAATAAAATAAAATTTGGGGTACTACCGTTTTTTGATGAGCTCTATCGATCGGCGATGGAAGTTTTCATAAATTCCTTAAGAATTTCAAATTCAGATTTTCGTTTCGATACTCAGACTCATTTAAGGACTTCCCGATTCGGGAAACGGGAAAATTTTTTCCATCAACCCTAGTTAGCATTAAGAAACATAAAAGATTAAATTAATTGTTTTTTGCAAATATAGCCTCGTTGAGTTCCATCACACCGCGCATCACACCAATGTGGTTTCTTTACTGTTGTATATCCAAGGCTAAGTTGATCGGCCATCAGGTAGACACAATCTAAAAATTTTAATGCCGTTGGATCCCAGTTATCGTAATCGACTGGTGTGCCATCACTCCATTGAAATTCACCATTCCGTCGGGTGAGTCCTATCCACACAAAATCAGACCATGAAGAAACTGGGCGGCCTAGTTGGGATAATTCTAAAGGAATGAAATAAAACGTTTTTGATTAAGAGTAAATTATACTGATTAAAAATTGGTTTTCCTCCGAACTGTGAATCGATGCTAAATGAGCGTCTCTATTTATACAATCATTGGATGCTTCATGCCAATTGGTAGCTCTGTGAACCATCTAAATGTCAATTTTAATTTATCTTTTGTAGTGCACCTTATACTCCGTTTCCCGCGCGTATGCACTTCATAGCCTAGTGGATAAAGAAGCGGCCCATCTGACCTTGTAAGTTAAGCAACGTTAGTTCAACAGGTTCGATCCAGCTAGGACCAACTTTTACTTTCACAAAAATAATGAATACAAATTGTTAGCCTTATTTTAGTATTCTGTTTTTGAAAAACGAAAGTTTTACCCTAGCGGAACCAAACCTGTGGGCCTAACGTTGCTTAATTTGCCAAATCGGACGGACTGCTTCTTTATCCACTAATCTATGAGGATACTTTTTATATCGCTCGGGAAACGGAGTATAAGGTGTCCTTATGAAATTTATAACATATGATATATATAGCCTATATCTTACATAATAGCATGACTTCGTTAACGAGAAATACTTTCCTCCAGCTCCACATGAAGTGTCTAAAAGCTTAGGATTTTTTAGCCCAAAATAATGAAAATTACTTTTTTTATTTTCAACCCCCCCTCGGTTAGGGCTACTCCTTATCGAAACTCAAAAATTCCATCGGATTCTTGTTCTACATATTCCAAAAAATCCGGATTCTGGAACCGGATTTTGAGTCCGGATCTGATTCTGAATCCGGATTCTAAATTCGGATTCTGAATCGGAATCCGAATTCAGAATCCAGATTGAGAATCAGAATTCGGATTCAGAATCCAAATCTGAAATCAGTGTATTAAAGCGAAAATCAATTTATTTACGTAAATACGTATTCTTTCCCTGAATCAGGGAAGCATTTTCACAGTTCAGGAATGCGTGCAATCGATTCCTCGCCTAGAAAAACCTAAGAATCGACGGTTTTCTCATAAAAATCCGAAAATATTTGATTTTCGCTTCAATACACCACCCCATTCCCTGAGGTCAAGGAAGCATTTTTGCGCGCAATCAATTTTTCACCCTATTTTTACCTCTAGAAGATCATTTTTCAAAAAAAATTTTTTGTTGAAAAAGGGCCCTAATTTGCACCACCCCTTTAAGGAGGTTTTCTACGTGAGAAATCAATTATACGCATTGAATAATCGCTTCCCTTCTCCCGAATATGCCCAAAAGCCTGAAAAAATCGCAAAAATACGGACAAAAATTACTTTCGCGTTCAACAAGTTCATCATCAGTAGATTGACATCTTTCAAGTACCTCACCTACATGTCTTATATGTGATAGATATTCATCAAACGAATCTACATCACTATTAGCAAAAGTGTGATTTTTAAGCGCATCATATAGAGATTGAAGCTCTTGACTAGCATTGTAGAGATTATTGCTAAGTGTTTCAACACGACCATCCATTAAATCGGTTGCATTGCTCGCATAATCTTTTTCTTTAGTTAAGCTTTCAGTTGTTTTTTCTGTCGGAGTCTAAAGGTTAAGATAAAAATGATTTCAACCAACTAAAGCTTACATAATGAAAGAATGCAACAATGCCAGATAAACACAAAGTTATGATGATGCCTAATAAAATACCAACTATTAAAACGCGTAATGGGTTGACTTCTAAAAAACAAAAATTTTATTAACACTCTGATGGTTGACAAAATTGTTTGACAGAATCAGGACAATTTTTCATGCTGATTGCAAATAAAAATGTATGGTACCATAGATATAGCCAGGGGTATAGGGGCTATAGTCCCTCGTTGTTGAAAAGATGAAAAAACTTTCCCTTGGCCCCTTATGTTTTTGCTTAAAAACCGATTTTTGCTCTCTCCCCCCTAAAAAACCGTTATTAGTCCCTCTAACAAAATCCTGGCTACATCTATAAGGGGAGGAGGTACCCAAAAAATTATTCTCCATTACCCATATACTAAAATAAAAATTACCCTTCCGAATAAAATAAGTCTTAAACCGAATAAACTGATTAGATTCATTTGGTTTATTGATAGCTTCAGATGCTTCTTGTTCGAAATGATGAGTTCCATGTTGTCGTGGCATTTTTCAACAAGTTGATATTTAAAAAAAAGAGCAACCAGGGCTAATGAACAGTTGCTATGTTTAACTTGTTATTTTATATTTATCGTTTTTTGCTGTAAACAAAGTGATTGGGTGAATAGACAAATATCGAATTACAACAATTGAGATTATGCAATTGATATTTGGGTGATTCAAAAATATCAAAGGATTACTTGTCTACGTTATTAAAAAACGAATGGCAGTATAACTTAACGTGCAATTGTGGTTTGTACGAACTTTTCGTACAAACCCTTCATACGAACTTTTCTTTGCCTGATTATCAAAAAAATCCGTTTATTGACACAAAAAATTTAAACCAAAACGGATTTTATTGATAATCAGGAAACGAAAAGTTCGTACGAAAAGTATTGTACGAAAAGTTCGTACGAACCACAATTGTACGAAAAGTGTTTTTGCATGGTTCTATTTTTATTTTTGCATTATCTTTTTCTTCTTATTTTACGAATCGTTTAATAAACAAATTACAATTTCATTTTCCATTTGGCCCCGATACTTTACATAATATTCAGCAAGCTAAAGGAGAGTGGCCAAAATCTAAAATTCCAATATATGTATACTTCATTTCCTGGGTAAAGATAAAAACTAATTTGGTTGATCGTTGATTGCCAGACCGTCCGATCTGGCAAGTTAAGCAACGTTGGGCCCCCTTCAACCTAACGCGGAGAGTTAGGTTGAAGGGACGGACTAACCACTGAGCCATATAGTCGCATTTTATTCTGATGGTATTAATGACAGTATGGCTCAGTAGTTAGTGTTCAAGGGAAAAAATGATATGCAAAAATTTTACGGCAAAATATATGGGCGTCTACTTTGACAACTTTTTTGAATCAATAAAAAAATTTTTCGACCCTAGCGGGATCGAACTCTCGAACTATTGGGTTATCACCCTGATTCAGGGAAGCGTTTTTAAACTCGAGAATGCATTTTTCGGATTCCCCGCATAAAATTACCCCCATAGGAGTTATTTTTATGAAAACATTTTCGGGTTCAAAATTCATGTAAAAAATCCGGGAACTTTCTGAACAACCCAATAACAAATTGCTTATCAACGCGAGTAAATTGTAAACAGATCGATTAGCTAAAAAGGTCGTGTGATAAAAAAACTAATATTTTCTCGTATTTGTTTTTATTCAGTTTTGAAAATGCCTATCGTTAATCGATTAGAATTTATAAATGGTTATTTTGCAGATCTACCAAAACAAGATCAAATTGATTTTGATGTAAATGAATCATATGTTTTTGATGAAAAGGATTTGGATTTCACAGAGACCTTGGGTAGTTCTCAATCAGATGTTGTTAAATTCTTTCATAAACCGTCAAGAAAATATGTAGCTGTTAAATATTTACGCATATATTATAACCGATATAGAGTGGATAGAAAAAGATTAGAAAAAATTGCTAAGGAAATTAGAATTTTGAATCAAGTGTCAAAATTTTCGAGTGTTATAAAATTTTATGGATGGACTTGTAATGCTCAATGTGTACAAATATTAGCATAAAATGGGCAGGACTAAATAAGTTAGAGCAAGCAGTTTGAAAAGCACCAAGACTTTATACAAAAAGCTTCAACCATTGGAACAAAGTTCATTGACTGCTTGGTTTAATACACCGCAAATATTTTTTTGAGCACAAGTACTCATTTTGGAGCACAATATTAAAAAAAGTAAAATCATCCAGATTGGAATTTAAACACGATAAAATCGCCTAGATTGAAATTCAGGCAAAGTCAAATCGATTAGAATGAAATTTGGACAAGATAAGATCACCAAGATTGAAGTTCGATCCAAGTAAGATTTGCTGAAACGGAAATTGATGAAGAACTATTCGAGATGAATGAATGAACTGTCGCGAACAGTTGCAAGTGAAAGACTTGCGCCGCTCGTTTTGTGCGAGTTCCCCCGGTAAGCAATCACCCGCGGCGATTCGCCTATAAATAGGCGGATCATCGCGGAAACCACACATCTCTTCAACAATACTTGTTTTTTGATCCTACGGTTCAAAGAGACTTCCAAGGCAGAAGATCACTGCGTGACAGCTATATCGGAAGGCTAACTTGATCCTCACCGATAGGAGCCGCCGGGCGACTCCATGTAGGTTAACTTGTCCCTCACTTGGTTGCTTCGTCCCTCCCCACGACTGGGCCAAGCTGATCCGTCATTTATTGTTTTGTTTTCCCAATCGATTAGAGGCAACTCGATTCTATTAATTGGGTTATTTTAGTCGGTCGCTGGTTACAATAACCAGTGAATAAAAGATCCAGGGTCACTCTCGCCCACGGTAAATTTCCCACTAGACCAAAGTCCATTGACCCGGACTAACCCACCGAACCAAGGTTTTGTATCTAGATCTAAACCCGACATGAACCCCTTTCAACAATTTTTGTGCTTTATTTACAAATTCTTTAGTATTATCTATTAATCTTGAATATAAAAATGTTGTAAATAGATAGCGGATTTTTAAAAACCGGAAAAACCGATTTCGAAAAACCGAACCGAAAAACTGAACCGGAAAATCTTAAAAACCGAATCCAGTTTCTAATCCTAGTCGTGAACCTCTGCTCCATTATACCCCGACTTTTTTTATAGTTGTACGAGACCGGAACCAGAAGTCCCGACTTTTTTCAGGTCTCGGTCCCGATTTTTACCGGTACTAGTCTCGAAGATGGACTGAGACTCCCGACTCCAATCCCGATCGGAAAACGTGACTTGAAAATGCTCAGAAAATGACGATTTTTGGAGAAAAATGATGATCTTTTATGAAAATTTTCGACTTTTTTGTCCATTTTCATCTTTTTTGAAAAATTTTGTTTTTTCGAAAATCGAATAACAGTACTGTCCTCCCCCCAAAAACAAAATTGAAAAATGTGAAAATTGTCCACGTGAAAATTATCTGATGAACTCATTACTTTTTTCTTGTTGCTAATATTTTATTCTCTCTCGTATAATACATAAAAATCTTTATTCATTTATCAAAATCAGTATAAAAAATGACCAATCTTACATATATATAAACAAGGAATAGAAACTCGTATCTAGAATAAGAGTGTGCACTTAAAAAAGATGTAATGAAATGCAGTTTAACGAGAATCATCCATAATAGCGATGAGAATCAGCCATAGCAAGCAAGATGTTCAAAATGATGGGAATACCAACGACGAGAACAACGAACATCACGATCCTTGAAGAGCATGGACGACGATAATGTCCCAATAGGTGTTGACAAATTGGACAGTAGTGAATGACGTCCTAAAACATATAATAAGGTGGACAAAAAAACCGGGATTTTTGATTTTAACGTGTATGTGTTTACACGTACGTGTAAACTTTCGATATTCCACTGAAAGTGAAATTTGTTGAAAAAAATTTTATTTCATTATTTGAAATTGACCCCTCTGGGGTAATTTCAGTGATGGCCCATTTGCGGTTCCTGATGTGGAACCGGAACCGCAAAAAATTTGGGTGGGACCGGAACCGGAATCGCAAGAAATTTTTTGGGTGAAATCGAAACCGAACGATTTTTCGGTTTGGGCCATCACTAGGTAACTTTATGCGGGGAATTCGAACAAGGTCATCTGCGTACATCACCAGTCTAGCTTTTGGGCCAAATCGATGCTCCACAAAAATCCCCTGAATCAGGGTCAAGGAATCGTTTTCACGCTTCGGGGATCGATTCTTTACAAAATCATCCCTATAAGAGTAATTTTAGGGGGGCAACCCTATTTTTGTTTTTAATTTAAAAATATAAATACCTTGGTAAAATTAAAACTCAAAACGAAAATGTTGAAAAAACAGCAAAGGCACCAAGCCAAAGCGCCCGCTTCATGCTTGACACGAGTCGTGATCGGTACATTACAATTTGGACACATGACTTCCGCTGGCTTTGAATGGAATTCCATTGGCACAACAACAACGGTTGTCGTGGTCGGGGCATAGGGAACTAGAAATTTATATAAATTTATACAGGGTGTTTCAAAAAAGGTAGATTTTTGTGATTTTTTACATGATTTTGGGCCCGAAATTTTTTTCCAAAAATGATCCCTTATGGATAATTTTATGCGGGGAATCGATTGAGAGCATTCCCGAGCCCTGAAAATGTTTCCCTGACCCTGATCAGGGATATCGATGTGTATTGAAGCAAAAATTTTCATTTTCACTTCAATATACAAACGATTTTCCTGAATCAGGGAGGCATTTTCAGAGTTCGGGAATGCGCGCAATCGATTCCCCACATAAAAATACACCTATAGGGGTCATTTTTGAAAAACAAAATCCCACTTTTTTTTAAACGCCCTGTACGTGAGCTCGGAGTTTTTTTGTACTCCGGTGGCGGAGGAGGTGTGTAAGCCGGTGGTGACTCTGGAGCATCAGCATTTTCTTGGTTCTCATGGTCTTGTGCCAAGGGAGTTGTTTTGTGGGATGATTTAGGAAGTGGATCACTCATAACTGAAACAAGAAATTTTAAAAAGTTACAAGGTGAGCCAGAAAATAGAGAATTTTTCGATTTTCGCGCCAATTCACCAACCCCATTCCCTGAATCACGGCCAAGAAAACGTTTCATGCTCTGGGAATGCATGCAATCGATTCCTCCCATAGAAAATCCCAGAGGGTTATTTTTAGAAAAAAATTTTGGGCCACAAAAATCATAAAAATTGCTCTTTTTCTGGCTCACCCTGTACAGGGTGATTTAAAAAAGGCCACTGTCGAAAATGCCTAAAAAACGATGACAACGAGAGTTATCATAGTGCAATTGGTAGGGATGCTCAAAGGTCATCTTTAACGGGGAAGGTTCGATCCCAGTGGTAAAATGCTACATGTTTTCAAAAAGATGCTACATGTTTTTTTAAACATGGAGCATCTTTTTAGCATGTTTACTACAGGGGTCGAACCCTCTTCGTTAAAGCTGACACGAAATCTTTTAAAAGATTCATTAAAAAGAATGAACTTGTTCACAAAAAATGATGTGATTTCGAAATCACATGTTGAAAGAAACAAGGACCAATTAGAGAAAGAAGCATTTATTAAATTTCCACCCGCACATATAAAATTGTCTGCCATATTGGCCTATGAATTTATGCTCCAACCACCAAATATTTTGCCGTCTTTTTGCCCATCTTCGAAGAAGCCGTATGCCCATAACACTAATTAGCATCGGACTGGAACTGGAGACTGTTTATGGTGTCATATGTCAAACATCCGTTTTTTAGTGATGGCCTGTGCTATCAGGGGAGCACACGTGTACAAACACCCCCAAAATTTTTGACTTCCTGCGGGCGAAAAAACATAAGGGGGACCATGGTGATTTTTTAGATTTTTTCACAAATCATCTTGATCCCCCTTATGTTTTTTTTCCAAAATTTTTGGCAAAAACATAAGGGAGACCAATCCAAGAATACCTCTGAGGATTTCGACAAAATGGACAACCTGAAGAAGGCGAGGCCGGACGTCCGAGACACCATCTAATCGGAAGACGACCGCCTGTCGGAAGAACACCAGCGCCGAGGGTCCCAAGAGCAGCAACAATGCATCGCACCAAGCATCCCATGCCTTTTCCTAATAATGATGACCAAGTCATGTAGATTAGCATGACTCAGAGTGAAATTTTTTGTTTCATTTTTTGAATAAACTTTCGTATATTTATTCTGGTAAAAATAAATTTTGCATAAGCTCATAAAAAATATACAAAAATGGATAAATGAACAATATATATCCTCAACAGTAAAAATAGTTCAAAAATTTTTTTCAGCAAAAATTAATAATACCATCAGTTCAGCGCCCGTGAAAAGCTCTAAACGACACCCATATTGTTACAAAAAAATCAAATTTTGAAATTTCGCTCTAGCACTTTACCCACTAGACCATGAAGCACCAGTTTATATATATACGTGTCTGGTTCGATCTCCGACTCGGTTCAAAAGTAAGTTTCCTCGAAAACTAAGATATGTTTAAAAATAAAATAAAATTTGGGGTACTACCGTTTTTTGATGAGCTCTATCGATCGGCGATGGAAGTTTTCATAAATTCCTTAAGAATTTCAAATTCAGATTTTCGTTTCGATACTCAGACTCATTTAAGGACTTCCCGATTCGGGAAACGGGAAAATTTTTTCCATCAACCCTAGTTAGCATTAAGAAACATAAAAGATTAAATTAATTGTTTTTTGCAAATATAGCCTCGTTGAGTTCCATCACACCGCGCATCACACCAATGTGGTTTCTTTACTGTTGTATATCCAAGGCTAAGTTGATCGGCCATCAGGTAGACACAATCTAAAAATTTTAATGCCGTTGGATCCCAGTTATCGTAATCGACTGGTGTGCCATCACTCCATTGAAATTCACCATTCCGTCGGGTGAGTCCTATCCACACAAAATCAGACCATGAAGAAACTGGGCGGCCTAGTTGGGATAATTCTAAAGGAATGAAATAAAACGTTTTTGATTAAGAGTAAATTATACTGATTAAAAATTGGTTTTCCTCCGAACTGTGAATCGATGCTAAATGAGCGTCTCTATTTATACAATCATTGGATGCTTCATGCCAATTGGTAGCTCTGTGAACCATCTAAATGTCAATTTTAATTTATCTTTTGTAGTGCACCTTATACTCCGTTTCCCGCGCGTATGCACTTCATAGCCTAGTGGATAAAGAAGCGGCCCATCTGACCTTGTAAGTTAAGCAACGTTAGTTCAACAGGTTCGATCCAGCTAGGACCAACTTTTACTTTCACAAAAATAATGAATACAAATTGTTAGCCTTATTTTAGTATTCTGTTTTTGAAAAACGAAAGTTTTACCCTAGCGGAACCAAACCTGTGGGCCTAACGTTGCTTAATTTGCCAAATCGGACGGACTGCTTCTTTATCCACTAATCTATGAGGATACTTTTTATATCGCTCGGGAAACGGAGTATAAGGTGTCCTTATGAAATTTATAACATATGATATATATAGCCTATATCTTACATAATAGCATGACTTCGTTAACGAGAAATACTTTCCTCCAGCTCCACATGAAGTGTCTAAAAGCTTAGGATTTTTTAGCCCAAAATAATGAAAATTACTTTTTTTATTTTCAACCCCCCCTCGGTTAGGGCTACTCCTTATCGAAACTCAAAAATTCCATCGGATTCTTGTTCTACATATTCCAAAAAATCCGGATTCTGGAACCGGATTTTGAGTCCGGATCTGATTCTGAATCCGGATTCTAAATTCGGATTCTGAATCGGAATCCGAATTCAGAATCCAGATTGAGAATCAGAATTCGGATTCAGAATCCAAATCTGAAATCAGTGTATTAAAGCGAAAATCAATTTATTTACGTAAATACGTATTCTTTCCCTGAATCAGGGAAGCATTTTCACAGTTCAGGAATGCGTGCAATCGATTCCTCGCCTAGAAAAACCTAAGAATCGACGGTTTTCTCATAAAAATCCGAAAATATTTGATTTTCGCTTCAATACACCACCCCATTCCCTGAGGTCAAGGAAGCATTTTTGCGCGCAATCAATTTTTCACCCTATTTTTACCTCTAGAAGATCATTTTTCAAAAAAAATTTTTTGTTGAAAAAGGGCCCTAATTTGCACCACCCCTTTAAGGAGGTTTTCTACGTGAGAAATCAATTATACGCATTGAATAATCGCTTCCCTTCTCCCGAATATGCCCAAAAGCCTGAAAAAATCGCAAAAATACGGACAAAAATTACTTTCGCGTTCAACAAGTTCATCATCAGTAGATTGACATCTTTCAAGTACCTCACCTACATGTCTTATATGTGATAGATATTCATCAAACGAATCTACATCACTATTAGCAAAAGTGTGATTTTTAAGCGCATCATATAGAGATTGAAGCTCTTGACTAGCATTGTAGAGATTATTGCTAAGTGTTTCAACACGACCATCCATTAAATCGGTTGCATTGCTCGCATAATCTTTTTCTTTAGTTAAGCTTTCAGTTGTTTTTTCTGTCGGAGTCTAAAGGTTAAGATAAAAATGATTTCAACCAACTAAAGCTTACATAATGAAAGAATGCAACAATGCCAGATAAACACAAAGTTATGATGATGCCTAATAAAATACCAACTATTAAAACGCGTAATGGGTTGACTTCTAAAAAACAAAAATTTTATTAACACTCTGATGGTTGACAAAATTGTTTGACAGAATCAGGACAATTTTTCATGCTGATTGCAAATAAAAATGTATGGTACCATAGATATAGCCAGGGGTATAGGGGCTATAGTCCCTCGTTGTTGAAAAGATGAAAAAACTTTCCCTTGGCCCCTTATGTTTTTGCTTAAAAACCGATTTTTGCTCTCTCCCCCCTAAAAAACCGTTATTAGTCCCTCTAACAAAATCCTGGCTACATCTATAAGGGGAGGAGGTACCCAAAAAATTATTCTCCATTACCCATATACTAAAATAAAAATTACCCTTCCGAATAAAATAAGTCTTAAACCGAATAAACTGATTAGATTCATTTGGTTTATTGATAGCTTCAGATGCTTCTTGTTCGAAATGATGAGTTCCATGTTGTCGTGGCATTTTTCAACAAGTTGATATTTAAAAAAAAGAGCAACCAGGGCTAATGAACAGTTGCTATGTTTAACTTGTTATTTTATATTTATCGTTTTTTGCTGTAAACAAAGTGATTGGGTGAATAGACAAATATCGAATTACAACAATTGAGATTATGCAATTGATATTTGGGTGATTCAAAAATATCAAAGGATTACTTGTCTACGTTATTAAAAAACGAATGGCAGTATAACTTAACGTGCAATTGTGGTTTGTACGAACTTTTCGTACAAACCCTTCATACGAACTTTTCTTTGCCTGATTATCAAAAAAATCCGTTTATTGACACAAAAAATTTAAACCAAAACGGATTTTATTGATAATCAGGAAACGAAAAGTTCGTACGAAAAGTATTGTACGAAAAGTTCGTACGAACCACAATTGTACGAAAAGTGTTTTTGCATGGTTCTATTTTTATTTTTGCATTATCTTTTTCTTCTTATTTTACGAATCGTTTAATAAACAAATTACAATTTCATTTTCCATTTGGCCCCGATACTTTACATAATATTCAGCAAGCTAAAGGAGAGTGGCCAAAATCTAAAATTCCAATATATGTATACTTCATTTCCTGGGTAAAGATAAAAACTAATTTGGTTGATCGTTGATTGCCAGACCGTCCGATCTGGCAAGTTAAGCAACGTTGGGCCCCCTTCAACCTAACGCGGAGAGTTAGGTTGAAGGGACGGACTAACCACTGAGCCATATAGTCGCATTTTATTCTGATGGTATTAATGACAGTATGGCTCAGTAGTTAGTGTTCAAGGGAAAAAATGATATGCAAAAATTTTACGGCAAAATATATGGGCGTCTACTTTGACAACTTTTTTGAATCAATAAAAAAATTTTTCGACCCTAGCGGGATCGAACTCTCGAACTATTGGGTTATCACCCTGATTCAGGGAAGCGTTTTTAAACTCGAGAATGCATTTTTCGGATTCCCCGCATAAAATTACCCCCATAGGAGTTATTTTTATGAAAACATTTTCGGGTTCAAAATTCATGTAAAAAATCCGGGAACTTTCTGAACAACCCAATAACAAATTGCTTATCAACGCGAGTAAATTGTAAACAGATCGATTAGCTAAAAAGGTCGTGTGATAAAAAAACTAATATTTTCTCGTATTTGTTTTTATTCAGTTTTGAAAATGCCTATCGTTAATCGATTAGAATTTATAAATGGTTATTTTGCAGATCTACCAAAACAAGATCAAATTGATTTTGATGTAAATGAATCATATGTTTTTGATGAAAAGGATTTGGATTTCACAGAGACCTTGGGTAGTTCTCAATCAGATGTTGTTAAATTCTTTCATAAACCGTCAAGAAAATATGTAGCTGTTAAATATTTACGCATATATTATAACCGATATAGAGTGGATAGAAAAAGATTAGAAAAAATTGCTAAGGAAATTAGAATTTTGAATCAAGTGTCAAAATTTTCGAGTGTTATAAAATTTTATGGATGGACTTGTAATGCTCAATGTGTACAAATTTTTATGCAACCGATCAAAATTTCGCTAAGTGTTATTATTGAAAATTTCGGTTGTCGTCCTAATTTATATTATATAGGTAATAAGATTTACAATAGTTCTGGGCAAAGAGAAGTATTGGCATTTAGTATATTGTACGACATTCTTGATGCACTAATAAAATGTAAAGAAAATAACATCAATCATCGCGACTTGAAACCGGGAAATATTTTAATTGATCAATATGGTCAACCTATACTTGCAGATTTTGGTGAATCATGTTTTATAAATGATATGCATGGTTTTGCTGGAACTTTACAATATGTTGCGCCAGAAAACTTTTTCCAAAACGGATACTTGCCGGATATAGAATATTCAGAAGTTTGGAGTCTTGGCGTTACAATGTTTGAATTTCTTTATGGTCAAAACCCTTTACTTGATTGGTTAAACATAAATCAATGTGGTGATTTTACAAATTGGCAAGCTTTAATTCGTTGTATTGATTTTGAAAATTTTTCAAAGTCCTTATTTCAAATAAGCCGAAGTAAAGTCGAAGAATGTATACGAGAATGCTTAAAGCCACTAAAATGTCGCCCAAATTATAGTCAACTTATGAATTTACTTAATGAACCTGACAATATTAATTATTATGAAGTAATTGATCGACATAGGCGTCATAAAAACGAATACTTTATTTTATCTATATTGGTATAGTTTTATTAGAAATAACTGAATTTCGCAACTTTACTTTCTAGTACTAAGGGTGTTCCGAGTAGTTGATACTCTCAGAGACGTAACAGATCGAAATATTAAAGGACCAGTCCAGTAATTTACAATCATATCACGGAAGACCGGAGAACAATTTTTGTCGCAAATGTTGTTTTGAGCTATACTGAACCAAATGCAAGCAAAAAATGTTTTTGAATACCCTCCCCATAGTCGAAAATTCAAAATACTGGAGTTGCAAATTTTGGTACTGTTTTTTGTAACGGCCATATCTCCCCGTAGGAATTAAATAGAGAGATGGTGGTCGACCACTCGTTGGATAGCCCTTGATCGGTGCTACAACTTTTATATAGACACCTATAGCAAGTTTTTGTTTCAATAAAAAGTTATACTCCAATCTTTGAGCATGCCTCGATTTTTCAACCGGATTTTTGGCAAAGATCAGCATTTTTGACCCGGTTACGGAGATTTTTGTCAAGGACACTTATTGAAAAACTTGTAGCCCAGACTCCCAGGACCATTTTGGTATATTGGGTTTATGTTAGTACAGGAATTTTTTGAGCTAAAGCTAATTTATTCATGAAAAATGGTGATT
>JAQGCP010000057.1:0-25164 GCA_034699885.1 Acrobeloides thornei
GGATAAGGCAAAGCTGAATTACGACGGTTTGAAAAATGCCATTACGACGTTACAACGCTGCTAGCGTCAGCTAGTGGTGGGCCTAATAGCGGCAGTTGTGCATACTAGCTACAATTTTTACCGTTAACTACAACTAACAACGTTAGCGTCGTTTGTGCACCCCCCCCTCCCAGTATTCTGTAAATAAATCTCACATTTTCACGCACCGTGCCGACATGCCGATCAAATCTCTGCAATCCTTTGCTGGCTCGCTTGTTGTTTGACCAAGAAGGCTAAACACGAACCTGTGCTCGAGTCTCAACCGTCCCGGGCCTTGCCTTCTTCTGTACGGATTGTGTTCAATTCTTCTCCTTCATCATCTCTTTTCCCACTTGTGCCTGCCCAGCTCGAGCTGTTTGTGACTGTTGTGCCTTTGGCTCACTGCCACAAAACACCTTCTCCCCCGGCTCGCACTCAGCCGGCATACTTATTGGTCATCGTCTTCCTTTTTTTCTCCAGCTCTTATTGATTTCACCTCTAACGGCTGTTTTTCGCTCTTTTCTTCCTATTGTGCTCTAATCAAATTAATGCGAGATGGAGCCAAGCCGGAAATTCGGACCTCATCGTTAATGATATCTACTTGCTGCCGCGTCTTTTCCCGTAGAGCATTGTTTCAATATGAATGGCTTTTTCACTCGGCCCTAAGCAAAAGAGTTGCCTCGACTTACGATTGCGTGTTTGTTGTTGTTGCTCATCGATCATCCTGGACTAATCGTGGGACAATGTAATAGCAATTCTTTAGTGATGTTTTACAGTGATTTATGGCTGTTATTCATTTTAACAGCCATTCGCGCTACTTTTATTCTTTTTCAACTCGAAACGAAAAGAAGCGTGGGATCCTTATTTAACTTGTTGCATCCCTGCGTGGTCGTGTTGGCGGGAAAATCAGGATTAGTTAGTACTAATCCTGATTTTCTCGCCAACATGACCACGCAGGGATGCATCAAAAAGCTATATAAGGATCCACGTTTCTTTTCGTTTCAATGTACAAGTTGATGATTCAATAAAAGTTTCGTGGTAGCCAAAAAATTTCGAGAATTGATTGTATAATTAATCATCATGGCCATTGTCAATCTTCTTTTTTCTGAAACTTTTGAAAAGAAATCGATCCGCTAAGACCAAACGAAACCAATGTGTTGTTCGATTTCCGTGATTCATCTTCGCCAGTTTCCGTGTTTCTTCGCCACTTTTCGTGTTTTCCTATTGTAACGCTTGTTTAAACTTAAACAAGATCATCATCTGATATTGAAAGCCAGCTCTCTTCACAATTTTGTTTTTTTTCGATTGGTCATGCCCGATTACACTCAATAACGTGTGAGATGTTGAAGCAAGCGCCGAAAAAATTTGGTGTAAATTTCGGACTACTTGCTTGCAATTGAATCTGACTCATAATCAAACTCTGGCTTTTTTCAATTGAAATGTTACTCCTTTTATGAGGAGGACAGCGTCCAACCAAGTATTATTTCCAATTTCCGCTCATTCCTTTCTCGTTTGGCGATCGGATTTGATTTGTGGGCACAACAATGGGAAGCGTATTTTTGGCTGAAAGTCGGATTTTTTTTTGATGTTGCTTATGAGTGCGAAAATCCAATAAGGCCACTTTTGAAGCTATAAGAGGCCAAAAGCGACGGATTTCATCGATAGAGAAGGAAGAAATTCGTCGCATGTTCTTCTTCTTATAAGGGAAATGGATTCCACTTATGGAAGTGATAGGTGCCTCCATTGCTAGCTTAGTTAGAGAAAGCTCCGAGCCGTTGAAAGATTAATATCGGTCATGGCCACATGTGTGTTTGGCTATTTTGATGTTTGTGTAAATCTTTGTATATCCATTTGTTTTATTATTATAACAAAAACAAATATTTTAGATTTAATCGCATTCGCTTTTCTCGTTTTCGCTGTTTATAGGCCTTATAGAGAAAAACTTTACCCCATGCCGAATCTCTTAACCTCAAAAAAGATAGCCGTCTCACTAAATATGGCCGTGCTCTCATCCAAATTTACCGGCTTCATGCTGCACGACGGCAGATAAGGCCTATAAACAGCGAAAACGAGAAGCTTTTATTCGAAAATATTTGTTCAATAATAACCTGTGTGTCTTTTTTCCATATCGATAGCACAAAAGTTTTATCTACTTGATGCATTGTTCGGAAATCGAAAACCATAAACAACCCATTTCCATTCATAAATATCATTTTGAGGATATTCATGCAAAAGAGTCATCTCACATCTCATCAAACTCCATCTCGAGACCGGTTATATACTAGTTGGGCACGTGCGGCTGGCCTACTCACCCGTGTTTGTTTCGTTAATCTGCTAGATGAACTTTTAATGCGACCTCATTTTTAGAACCCACTATTTAAACAGAGACTATGTACAAGGTGCATTAAAAGTTCGTGATCATTTTTAAATGTTGATATTTGACTTTTGACGAAATTTCTAGGGTTTTTCTATGCGCCGAACAAGAATCCGACGTTATTTTTTCTCCTAGATCTCGAGAATATGGTCAAAAATGGCTTACAAAAGCAGACCTTTTGGGGATTTTTTACCCTCGTAGGGGTACTTCCCGTGTAGGGATGTTACATGCCAAAATAGAAAAAGTGGCAAAAATCATGCCAAAACGTGGCAAATCCTTTTTAACTCGAACTTTTTTAGCGTTTATACAATTTATTTCAAATAACGAAGCCTTATTACATTTTTAGAACAAATAGGTAATTTCGAAAGTTTAAATAGACCTATTCAGAACGATGACTAACCGAAGAAATGCTTTTCCACATTTCACCACATGATAGGCCATACATGTTTCGGCAAGTCTAGCTTGATATTCAATTTTCTTTTCGATTCGAGGTGTAACTGACACAAACACTTCCAAAGTTCTGTTTCTGGCACGCTCATTAACGCGATCTTGATCTTTCTTTGTCTTTAAATTACTTTCTATAGAACTTTTGGCCGATCTTCGCAACAATAGATCGTCTTCACAAAGATTGCAATAGAAATACGCTTTTTTAGACGCCTAAAAAGAGAGTTTAGATAAGATATGTCAAAAAAACATACCGAGAGATCAGGAAATTCTTTGATGTATTCTTTGTTAAAAGTTGCATATCTTTCTTTAGGGATCTTCTTTTTAAGTTTTCATTCATCCGTCTCTCTTATTTCAGTCGTATCTTGAGATTCTTCGAGTCGTAGATCCAGTTATTCCTCGCTTTGAGAACCAAGATCTAAACACTCTTTAAAAAAACTTAAGCTGTGTGTGTTTTCACCTTCAAGATTCACATTTAGCTTATCAGAGATCGTGAAAGGTCCAGCTTCTAAATTTGATGGCGTAGAAATTGTTTCTTCACTGACTTCATAAGATGGAAGTTCCAAAAAGTTGGGCAATGATGCTGATTGGGACTTGTCAACTGGTTTGAAAAAGCCTCTAATATCTCGTCTCATATCTAAAAAATAGAATTTAAAGAGGCTTTAAAAAAGGGATATGGTGAAATTCTTCAATGAATCACTAGCTTCTATTAAATGAAAAAGTTTCGAAATATTAAAAATTCGTTTTAGCCCATAACTCATAAATATTTATTCAAATTATCGGTCCTGATGAATTTGATCTTTTCTTAAAAAAACGTGGCACAACGTCTAAAAACGTGACAGCGTGGCAAAAAACCCAAAAAAAAGTTTCGTGGCAATGTAACATTCCTATTCCAGTGGTCAAAATAAAAAATTCCTTCGGATTCGTGTTCTCCACGTAGAAAAACCCCTGGATACCAAATTTCAGCCGTCATATTTTTTGGATGTTTCCATGTATTTTTTTCTTATATGTGAGTTTTCTTCCGCATTTTTTCACTTCCATGTCATATCCACTGAACAACGTAAGGGTTATAAATGTTGCCGTCACACTCGAGTTTCTATTTTTGGCGTCTGTGCAAACACTTTGTTCAAATTTTTTTAAATTGAATTTTGAAGCACAAAAGTTTTTAAAAAGCAACAAGCCCCACTCACGTTTATCACTCTGGTTGAAGTTGTCGATTCGTTTTTATGCTTTTCTTAATTTGAGGCGAATATATTCCTAGCAAGGAATAAGTGGTGTCGTCTGGCGCGACATATGTGTATGTGCACATGAGCATGCCCTGGCATGCTGCACCAGATTTTTCATCTCTGATTGTTGTTCCCTGCCGGACGTTGTTCAGTGAATGTGACAAGGAAAAATGAAAAAATGTGGAAGAAAACTCCACATATAAGGAAAATCAGTCGGCCAGATGAACGAGGTCGTTCACCAATGCCAAAATCGGAAAGCAATCGCGCTCATCACCATTGTCAATCTGTTACTGTGATGGCCGCGATCGCATCAATGTCGTTTCGAACCCACTTTCTTTGTTAATCCATTTTCCTAAGTCGTTAATCGAATTTTTGATAGAATTTTCAAATTTTGAGTTTAGTGACCTAAATTTTTTTTAAATATTTTTTAATTTTTCCATAAAAACGATGCAGTAAATATTTTTTGATTTTTGGCGAGTGTTATTTTATTTTTTTTCAAAGTCAAGCATTTTAGGGGTATATTTTTATGCGAGAAATCGATTGTGCGCATTCTTGAAGCGTGAAAATGAATACTTTTCGTGAAAATGAGCCTTTTATATTTCATAAGCATGTGATTTTTATGATTTTTTTCAATTTTTATGACGTGCATCGACAAAGTGTGAAAGCTGTTTTTGCCTGATTGCAGTAGCTAACGCTAAAAACTGAAAGCCCTGTGCGTATGATAAAGAAAATTAGGCACTTATGCACTACCCTCCCCCTAGAGGGAATTCTACATCAATTTATGCAGAATCCCCCCTTTTATGCTCTATTGTCAAAATTTAATGACGCTAAACCCTGAAAGCCGATCACGAAATTCCGGTTGCATTTTATGAGGATTATTAAGGTTAAACCATACAAAACTATGGTTCAGAATTTTTATTAGAACTTTATTTTCGATTTTTTATGTGATTTTAAGTAAAAAAGCGCTATTTTTTGGCGTTAAAAATTCGCGTACACTTGTAACTTTATCATTTTTTTCGCCAAAACACCCTTTAGATCCACTTTTCATCGAAAAATAATCCCGGGAATTGATTCCCCTACCCCGGAAACACTTTCGAGGAATCGATTCTCAGGGTTATTTTGGCACTATTACTTTTTTTTCCAAAATTTCCGATTGCGTTTGATAGAGGAGAGTTGATTTGACAAAACTATTGTTCAAAATTTTGACAAAACTTCGATTTTCTACGAACTCTTTTCAAGTTTGTAAAAACCATGTATTTTACCACAAAAAATTGAGGACTTTTTTCCGTTTTTTTTAAGTTTTGAAACACGTGCTTTTGAAACACATGTTCACAATTAGATGCGATTTTTTGCAATGCAATATCTCAATTTCGTGTGCGAATCGCGTTGCTTATTCGCAAAGTATTTACAACAATCGCAAATGCTTTTGTGTTCACAATTCATTGTCAGTACAGGGAGCCGAGCTCTAACAGGTCGTTTGATGTTTTGAAACGTGACATTTTGAAACTTTTTGTATGTTTTTGAGGATTTCTCCGGAAATACAAAGCCAATCCTGAGATAGTTTTGGTGTCATTAGAAAGCTGGATTTCGTAGCAATCGAATCACACCAAAATCATGCCATAACTCTTTCTGGCTGCGAAGTTATTGCATAATTAATATAAAAAATGGCGAAAAAACTACCCGAGAATTTCAAAAAATTTTTATTTCGTTTAAAAAATTTGTTCAACCTTATTTCCAATTTCGTGTAACTTTCCAACTCTATTTTATGTGATTTTTTGTAAGAAATTTTTTGTTTTTTAGGCGAATTATTAAAGCTAGAAACATCATGCCTCAATTTTGGCTTACAAAACAATTAGCGGGCATAAACTTGATTTTATTGCTACTTCTCTTTACAGGTTTTTTTTAATGCTTTTATCATTACAACTAAATATTTTTAGTGAGCTATGGTGATGTAATTGATTGGAATCGTTTACCTACGCCGCCGCGTTTTGTAAGTTTTTTTTTGAGTTGATTGGAGGGGGGATCGCCCTCCTATAATGGCATATCCAGGGTGACTCCAAGCGACACTTCGTATTTTTTCAAAATTTGTCATAAAAATGTTAAAATAAGGGATGCCAAGAACATTTGTTCAAAACCAGAAAACTTTTATGTTTTTGGGCCTCCGCGAAAATTTGGTCTTTTAACCCTTTTGTGATTCAGACTATGGTTCTTGGACTTTTTTACTCATTAAAAATGGAATTAAAAGTTTAATGCATCATAGTCTGAATCGCTAAAGATTAAAAGATCTGAACATCAGTATTTATATTTACAGGGTAAGCCAAAAAAAACCGTACTTTTGCGTTATTTTGGTGAAAATTTTTTAAATTTTTTTTCAAAAATGACCTATAAGGGATATTTTCATGCGAGAAACTGATTGCACGAAATACTTCTTATAGGTGATTTTTGAAAAACATTTGAACAATTTTTGTAAAAAAACGAAAAGTAAGGTTTTATGGTTCACCCTGTACATTTACAAGTTCAGAAACAGGCCACTGGATACGCTAATAGTTTTTATTATGATTATGTAATAACTAATGAATTTTAGGTTCATGAACCCAATGACCCCGTAATATATTTTACAACTGAAACTATCCAATCGTTCAATGGTGCTGACTTGGATTATTTAACGATGCAAACTTTGCGCTGTACTGCCCAAGCAAATCCAGAGCCTGAGTGAGATTTTTCATTTGTATTTTTATCTTTAATAACTTAATCTTAGATATCATTGGTACAAAGATGGTAAACCGATTAGTCCGTTCTTTTCGAGTCAGGAACAGCGAATTGTTATATCAAAACTTGATGGTGCGGTTACCTTCACTAGACTTGAAGCTGATGACGAAGGTGTCTATGAATGTAGAGCCAAAAACGATAATGGCACAGCAGTTTCTGAAAAAATTCGACTCACTCTATCTTGTAAGTTAACTAAGGTGTAAGGCAAGACTTTGTTCAGAAATTACTTTCCTTTAAGAGGAGTGTTCTTAAAAAATTACAGAGTGAGCCAAAAAACCGTACTTTTGCGTTTTTTGACAAAAATTTTTTGCATGAAAATACTCTATAGATGATTTTAAACAATTTTTCACACAAAAACGCAAAAGTACGGGTTTTAGTAGTGTATCCAAGATTCTGATTTTTACTAAAAATTGTCAAATTTTTTATCAAAATTCATCTTTTTTCGCCAAAAATCGTTATTTTCATTTCAAAATGTTTCAATTTCCTATGAAATTTTGATTTTGACCCCCAAATTTTCGATTTTGACGCATCACTACATATCAGTCTTGAAAACTTTCATTGGAACCTGTTTTTAGAAAACAAAATTCGATTTTTGATTTTAAAAATTTCTACTTTTGAGCAAAAACTCGATTTTGAACAAAATTTTTGAGAAAAATTTCAATTTTTTAGCAATTCGAATCCCAGACCTTATATAAACAGACTATATAGTACGCGAATCTTTTAGGGATACGTCATTTTCCGAAGCTGAATCCAGAAGTTGTCACAGTTGAACTGGGTGATCCGTACTCTAGAAACTGTACACCGCCTGAATCAAATCCCACTGCTCGTGTATATTGGATTTTTAAAGGTGATGATGAAGGAGCTTTTGATTCTATTAATAGCAGTCATATTTCGACGAACGATAGAGGTGAGTGATTTTTGACATATATTATAGAGTGTTATCTCTAAGAGTGAACATCCGATTTTTGAAGGTTCTCGGGAATCGTATAAGATTTTTCGATGCGGTTTTTTTATGTTGTAAGGGTGATAAAACTAAATAATCTAAACAAAAATTTTCAAAAATGAATTTAACAAAAATATTATTTTTACTTACAAGATTTGTAAATCGAAAAAATATTCTTAGAAAATGAATTTTTTTTCTAAAACTTTTCTATTCTCTGATAGATCTCGAGTTCCTCTACAATATACAAAAAATCGCATCAAAAAATCTTTTATAGTTTTTGAGATATTTAATTACGAAGTTTAATTAATTTCTAAAGGCAAAAAACAATTGTCTCAGTGGGGATCTTCTACGGTTCCCGAGAACTGATCAAAAATCGGATGTTCTCTCTTAGAAATAACACCCTTTATGTTTTATTGCTCTTATTTTTTGTGTTACTTTCATTTATTCTAGAATTTTGTTTTTTTTTTAATAAGGAAATTGTATTTTTCTCCTTTGTGAAAGTATTTTTAGAATTATGTCTTTTCCAAAATTTAGTTTCTTTGTTTTTGAATTTTTTGGCTTGCATTTCCATTTCCAAATGTTTTGAAAAACCAAAGCTTTTAATTTCTGGGTTGATGACCTAATTTATGTCCTATTGTTAGCTTAGGTAGGAAAAACTTACATCAGCCAATTTTGTTGTTTATTGACTATTCTCTCCAAATTTGCACGAAATTTTATATTTCCTTTCTCTTTTCAATACAGGGTGTTCTAAAAAAACCGCCGTCTGGTAATTTTTTGGCGAAAATTTTTTCTTCAAAATGACTCAGGGGTATTTTGTATGCGAGAAATTGATTGTGCGCATCGAAAAAACCTTCAAAACGTCTCTCAGACCGTGAAATATAAGATTTTTGTATTTTTTCTGTTATTTTGGGTAGGAATGCATTTTAAATTTGTAGTAGAATTCCTACTTGGAAATTGGATATTTCGTGGTCTGGGAGTAGTTTTCAAGGTTTTTTGATGCGCGCAATCGATTTCTAGCATAAAAATATCCTGGAAGAAAAAAATGTTTGAAAATTTTTTGCAAAAAATGACCAATGGCGGTTTTTTTAAACACCCTGTATTTGTAGCTTTGAAATGATATTTTTTCAAAATTTGAAACCGGTGTGCTGCATCTTTATTTGCACATCGTTATGTGATGAGCTAGGTGGCGGATCTTTTCAAGAAGATATATTGGTATTTGAAAGGAATATAATCGTAGTAAATAACATGCGGGAAACGAATGATATGTTATTTCATTTCGGTTGAGTCCGCGAAAAAGGGGTGGGGAAATCTACATGCACTTGTGTTTCACTATTTCGGAGAGTTTTGGCTGCCACTAACCTGATGACTCGTTTGATAATTGTGGAACTTCTTTTTACACCCCGGCTGTATTAATGTCGTAATAGTGTGTTTTTTGTATTCAACTAAAAATGCTCATTGTATTATTCTCCAGTCGCTATTCTCGTGGCTGATTTTGTCCCCCCGGTTTTTCTTGTCCTCATTGTCATTTGTTTGTCCGGCTGGCGGCTGGGTTGCAGCGTGTAAAAAATCAAGTGCCGTGCTTTCTCTTTCTCTTGGGACTTTCGCCGGCATCCTTGACACACCAGTAATATTCTCTCTTCGGTCAACGCTTCTCGCAACTCTCATTTCTTCGTCTTCTGACAGAGCAACGCTTTCCTCTATTGCCTCATTTGACGTTCTGGGACCTTAGGATTTGAGGAAGGCAGCACAGCAGCAGCGCTCGTTAAATAAGACTGCCGTTGCGGCTAAAGCGGTGACGGCGCAATTCGTCCAGCCGGGTCGTCATCCGATCTCGACTTTTATTACCTCTGTGGTCATTTGTATTGACAACAATTTTGTGAACTACCTGATTATTATAAGAAAAGTTTTTATGTCATGAAACCTCCTATATTTCGATATGACTATAATCACTATGCTTTATTATTGTATTCATGTGGTCTCGTCATTCTCTTTACAATAACATTGGTACGTTTTGAATTTTTTAGGGACGATTTTCTTCCATGCCGTACGAGAGACCGATCATAATCCTACCAGATATTATGTAAGTAATCAGCGCCACAATTTTTGGTCTTTATTTGTGGAGGAAGTTTTGGAAAATTTATGTTTGGAGGGGGGAATTCGATTTTGGAGCAAAAGTTTGATTTTTGGACAGAAATTAGATTTAGGAGGAAGTTTTGGGAAAATTTCCAGATTTTGATAGGGGAAGGCGGCTCCCCATGTTCCTCCCTCTTAATTACGATGCTGTAAGTAATTATTTTTAGAGTTAACTATAGACTAAGAAATTGTGAGGTTTAAAATATACGCGTTACTTTAGACATGCACCGCAGAGAATACCAAGTTAAAGGATTATAAATTCGGAAGCCAGTTTAAACTTCTTGTGACGAAAAATCGCCGTCGATCTTTAGCCGACAGTGTCAATATTCCACCAAGTGAATTATACTACAATCAAAGCTCTCCGATTGCTCTAAATGGTTAGTAGACTTCCCAATTTTGATCTTTTTTCAAGTCTATATCCCCCCAGTTTTGATAAAATTTGATCAAAACTGGGGGATACAGACTTGGAAAAAGATCAAAATTGGAGGTCTACTAGTAGATCTAAGGGGCCTCATCGAAATGCAAGCGAGTTCTCGATCGTAATCGAGTAAAAATATGCAGTTTTTTGATCGATTTTGATGATCAAAATTGATCATTTTTTATGAACTATGTTGAGATACTTTTTTTAGGCCAAGTTCACAAGTTGCATTGCTTCTTTTCGGGATAGTAAGTTTTTTTGTCTAAATATTTTTTTATTTTATTTAAAATTTATGCATGTTGAATGAGGGGCTCGAAAATTTCCATTTACAACATTGACTTTTTCGCATCAATGAGTTTTTCACAATTTTGAAACAGTCGGTAATTGTCAAAACGCGCATTGAATGACCCCCGAAAATGTTTCCGGAGTGCGCGCCAATCGTAAACAAAATAGCACTTTGAGCTCCAAATTTCATTTTATTATAAGTGCTAAATTAAGGCATGCATAAAATAGTGAATAGATAAGGCTGAAAAATTTTAGCAGGTTATCACATTTTTATATATAAAAAAGAATCTAACTCTACATCAGTTAATGCAGGGTGTATCGAAAAAAATTCCGGAATTGGGCGATTTTTTAAAAATGTTTTTTCGACCCGAAATTTTGTTTCAGAAATGATCCTATCCTGATTCAGGGAAATAGATGAGTGCATTGAAGCGAAAATCGAAAATTTTGAAATTTCTCCCTCAAATTCATATTGTAATTTCATGCGGGGAATTGCGCTCATTTCCTAATCTTGAAAATTTTCCTTCCTTAACAATGGTTCAGGGAAATAAGAGTATTGATGTGAAAATCGAATATTATACGAATTTCCCTGAATTATGGTCAGGAAATTATAGAGCCAATTTGGTGATACTTTTTTGATTTTCATTACGAAAAATAATCTTGCTGAGAATCTTAGTCCAGAGGCTAAGATGGAACTATAAGTCGTTTTCGAAAAGTGGAGACGTCGGTTAAGAGCCGTAGTAGTTCAACTATTTTTATAAAAAATTCCAAAATATAGAATTTTTGCTTAAAAAATTGAATTTTGGTCAAAACATCGAATTTTTATTATTTTTAAATCGAACTTGGTCAAAAATCCTTCATAAAATTACCCCTAATAGGGTGATTTATGAGAAAATTTCGAAAATAAAATTTTTTGATTTTTGTCCACGTTCAATAGGGGGTATACGAGCCGAAGTAGCTCCAATTTTCTTCAACTTAAAAATTTCTTGGGTGTCCATACATCATTCTCGGGTTTTTTGTGGCAGTATATCAAAAATTCTAATAGTTGAATTCATCATATTCATTTTCATGATTAATTGTTTGCAGAAATTTTATATATCGAGATTTTTTCACATCATTATAAACCAGTTTTTCAAATTCACGATTCTTTTGCCAACAATTTTTTTCTTAACCCTATATGTCAACAAACTTCTTTAATTGAAAATGGAAAATTTTTTCGTCTACTTGAGCTAATTTGAAAATTTGACAGCCAAAATTTGATTAGTTGTGATTAATTGTGTTATTCTTAAATTTTACCTTAAATTCCAATTTTTAGTCCTGAACCAACTCCAAAATGGTATCGAAGCGGCATGGAAATAACCCAGGACAACACGGAAGGCTTTATCTTTGAGAATTATGGAAAGACTTTAACATTTAATGTTACTACTGATAAAGCAGGACTTTATGAGTGCAAATTCAATCAGCACAATGACATTGATCGCAAGTTCACCGTCATTGTTGAGTGTAAGTATCAATTTTTTTCCATTGTGCTATGTGATCTAATTTGTCTGTTCCTAAATGCTGAGCTCTTTAACACCACCCGAATAGACTCAGTTTCCGGGCTTTGCATCTTTATTGATTACTAGACCGCATGGAAAACAACAACCCTCCCTCGCCGGAGTGTATTTGAGCCTTTATTCTGCACCATCCGCCAGAGCGAAATAGCTCATGCAATTTTCGCGTTTCTTTGCGTACGAAAAAGAAAAAAAAATGAGAGAATGTATACAACTTCATCTTGTCTCGAACTTAAATGAATGAAGCGCATAAAATATGCTGCTGAATTTGCATGCAAATTGTCGTCGGCTTGAAAATCGACCAAGACGAAATTCAAACGCCAAGCTAAGTCTGACCGCTATTAAAGTCTTAGGCATTATCCGATTTTTGGACACTCGAATGAATTCTAAACAAATATTTAAAAGGCGCTTGGATTGAATAATTTTGGAATTGAGAATAAATTTTAAATGAATTACAAAATATATGAAGTTTCTTTTATTCATAAAAAAATACCAGTAGAGAAAATCCATCATGAAAACCAAAGCCATTTGTCAAATAAAGCCACCGTTTAGAGACAAATTGAGAGCTTAGTTCATTTTGTTGGATTCACGTATCATGGTCTAAAAGTCGAATTTTTCATCCGAAAAAACGTCCTTGGGGGTTTTTTAGTCGAGAAAAACATTGATGATGCGCGAAAATCTATAAAAAATTACTGAGCAAGTTACGCTAGGCGCCTGTTCGACAATCTTTGTCATCACCAAAAATTGCATCACCAATGTGTTTCTCAACTAAAAAACCCCTAATAGGATATTTTTTTTTGACTGATTTTAAAAGAAAAAATTCTTTTCTGAAAAAATGACTTTTGGACCATGATAAGTAAATTCATCAAAGTATAACATATGTAATATAGTTAATAGAGATGGGATTGTTCCTGAAAAAACCGGTTTTCAAAATTTTTCGGAAAAATCTGCACCAAAAAAATTTGAAATCTATTTACAAAGCACCAAAATGTAAAAATTCCTATTTACAAAGCACCAAAATGTAAAATTTTTTTCCTATGTTATTCTAGAAATCAAGTTCTACAATTTTTGTGAAGATCACTTTTTCGCCAATACGTCAGACTGGATAAAAATCAATTTTTTTCATAAATGTGATTATAAATTATGACAAATTTATGATCATAATCGGAATTTCTCTGATTTTCAATAAATTTTGTTTATTGACACGATTGATCAAATACTATAAAATTCAATCGTTTCTATTTTTAGCGATTTTTCTCCATTTTTTAATAAGTTTTGGCAAAAAGTGTTCTTCACTAAAATTGTAGATATTGATTTCTAGAATCTCATAGCAAAGAAATTTTTACATTTTGGTGCTTATAAATGGATTTTTTCGGGGTAAAAAGAAAATTTTCCTCAAAAATCTGGATTAATCCGATTTCCGGAAAAATCTCTCAGCCTATCTATAATAATTAAACTCGAAATTTTAGCCGCTCCATATTGGCCTGAAGCACCTCCACCAAATGTTAACACTAGTGAAGGAGAAAGCGTAACGTTTGATTGCAGAGCAAGTGGAAAACCGGATCCGGAAATTACGTTTTATAAGAACGGCGTTGGTAAGTCATTTTTTCCTCCTCATACAAGTTTTTTCACACTTCAATTTTAATATAGAGTTAAACAGAAATGAAAAAGGAAAAAAATGGTTGATCGATGGCGCCAAGTTGACAATAATTGATGTGCGGAAAGGAATTGAAGGGGCCGGTGATAATGCTGTTTATCAATGCAAAGCTGAGAACAAACATGGTTATTTGTGGGCTAACTTCTACCTTAATCTTCTAGGTATGTTTTTTGAAAATCGAATTGTTGCTTAAAATCGATTTTTTTCTTCTCATAAATTGAAATTTGTCTCAAAAATCGGAAATTTTGCTCAAAATCGAATTTTGTTCAAAAAACGAAATTTTGTCTAAAATCAAACTTTTGCTCAAAACCCGAATTTTTGCTCAAAATCGAGTTCTGCCCAAAAATTAAATTTTTTTATCCCAACCTAAATTTGATTTTTTAGCTTTCAAGCCACAGTTATTAGACGATCCGGGTGAATTGGAAGCTGTCGAAGGAAAGCCATTTACATTGGAATGCAAATTTTTCGCTTCACCGATTGCCAACGTTACTTGGAAGAGTCCTGTGTTGTTGGGGTCTCCCCATACGACTTCTGTCGATCAGTTCGGAGTTGGAAAGCTGTTTATCGAAAATGTTGAGACTAACAACGAAGGCGAATATGAATGTGTTGGAACGAACAAATATGGTAATGCAACAGGGACGGCTAAACTGTTGGTTCGAAAGCCGACTCACTTGGATCCATTTCCTGAAGGTACGCGAATTAGTCAAGCTGGACAGCCAATTATTTTGCCTTGCTCGGCGAAACACGATCACCATTTGGACGTGAAATATTCGTGGAAGGTGAATGGCAAGCCATTGGATGAAGATCGACTTTCGAATGAATTGTACCAAATTCTCAGTGATAATTCCCTAGTGATCACGAATCCATCTCAATACGATTCCGCCGAATATACTTGCGTGGCTTCTACGAAGTTGGATTCAGCCGAGAAGAAGATTCGAGTCAATATACAAGATGTTCCGAATCCTGTGCATGTGGCGTTCGTGCGTGATTGCTCTCAGGACGGAAATACCGCGGTGATTGAATTTGAGCATATTGAATCTGTTGACATTAGCGTGCCAGTCCGCGAATTTTGGATTCAATATCAGATTGATCCGGATGTCGACAATGGCAATTGGCGTACTCATCCCGTGCAAGTGAAAGCTATTGACCATGAAATCATCGTCGGAAATGAGCGACGAGTCAAAGGACAACCAACCATCTCACTCAAACCATATGGCAAAGTAGGTTTTTGGTCGCTATTGCGGATCAAAAATCAAAAAATTCGTCAAAAATTGTAGCTATTGTGGATCATCCCAGGGTCAAAAATTAAAAAAAAGACATATTTAGGAGTAATTTTATGTCAAAAATCGATTGCATGCAGTAAAAACCTTTGTTTGATTCTTAAAAATTGAAAAAATACGCATTTTTAAATGTGAAAATATGGGTAAAAATATGTATTGTTTAATTTTTATGGGTCAAACAAAGGTTTTTCACATTCGGGAATGCGCGGAATCGATTTTTCGCATAAAATTACCCCTAAATATGTCATTTTGTACAAATTCTAGAAAATTTTTTTTTTTGATTTTTGGCCCATAGATGAACACCCTGATCCACAATAGCTCCAATTTTTACGAATTTTTGATAAATTTTTCTATTTTTTATACGAATTGTTCAATCATTTTGGTTGAGACTAATTCTTTTCAAATTACCTTCAGCATCTTTATTTATTTGAACATTTTAGTATCAATTTCGTGTTATTGCTCGAAATGATGTTGGTGATAGCTCTCCAATGCTTGTGAAGCGGAACTGCGAGACGGCTTCAAAACCACCGAGTCGAAATCCCGACGGCGTTCGAGTTGAAGGCTCACAACCAGATAACCTCTTAATTTACTGGAATCCTATGCCACGAGAAGAATGGTATGGCCCGGAGTTTGGCTATGAGATCAAATATCGACCGGTTAGTCCCATTTTTTTACATTTTTAATAACTAGTAAAACTTTTTTTCAGAAAAGTGGTGGACAATGGAAAACACAATCAGTGGACGATCCAGAAGCCAATCGTGCAACAATCGAATTAAAAGAGGATCAACCTTGGGAGCCATATGTCGTGCAAGTTCGAGCAAAGAATAAACTGGGCTTATCAAAAGTTACACCTGAAGATATTGAAGGTCGGACTGGACAAGGAGTACCTTCAGTAGTCCCAACAAACTTCAGGTATCGTGTTTGTGTTTGCTCAATGATAATTTCTGTCCAAAAATCGAATTTTGACCAGAAATCAAATTTTTGCCAAAAAATCGAAATTTGGCCAAAAAAATTTTTTTGGATCAAAAATCGAATTTTTGGGTCTTTTTTGAAAAATTTTTTCACGCCATTGGAACCCACATACTTGAATAACCCACAATTTCTGTTTAGAGTGGATAACATTGGCTCCACACATGCCGATTTCCATTGGGATCCAGTGGACCCAACTCAGGTTGTTGGCAATTTTACTGGCTACAAGATCACTTTCTGGAGTGATGACGAGGGAGAAGACGAAGGTTCGGATGGACGAAAGAAGCGCGATTCTCCAATTGCACGGGCTATTCGAGTTGTTCGAAATGTTGAAGATGCGGATGCTATTTATCCAAGCCGGCGGACAATTATCTTCTCACCATCTGTTTCTATGGGCACCGTGCACGGTTTAAAGCCAAACGCGCTAAATTACGCGACTATTTCTGTAGCAAATAGCCAAAATGATGGCACACCTTCTGATGTGATATCGTTTCGTACCAACGAAGGAGGTAATTTTTATTAAAAATTCAATTTTTGAGCAAAAATTTCGATTCAATCGATCTTTTTGGCACTAGGACAATTTTCACATTCACGATTTTTTTTCACTGGCTTTTTTCACCACGGAATTTTTCACGAACATTTTCACCGATTTTTTTTCACAGTGGACATTTTTCACCGAATTCGAACCCGAGACTCGAATCCAGGAGCACTACCGCTTAGCCAAATTCGCATTAGAATTTGAGGTTCATTATTTCCCCAGATTCTTTGGGATTTTTTCAAAAAATCTCAAAGAATCTGGGGAAATAATAAACCTTAGATTATAATGCGAGCTTGGCTAAGCGGTAGTGCTCCCTGATTCGAGTCTTATGATCTCGGGTTCGAATTCTGTGAAAAATGTCCATGGTGACCAAAAATCGGTGTAAAATGTTCGTGAAAAATTTGGTGAATTTTGTTCTAGTGCCATCTTTTTGAACGAAACTCATGTTTTCGTGCCAATATACAAACTTTTATTTTTTCTTTAATTTAATTTTTTTAATTATTTTTAGTTCCTACCCCAGTACGTAGTCTAAATGCTTACCCGATGAATAATAAGAATCCATCAGAACGTGGGGTTGTTGTATTGAAATGGAACCATCCACGAAGCGCCAATGGAAAGCTGGTAATTTTTTCTTCTTATGAATAATTTCCTTAACTTCCTTAATTATAGCTCAAATATACCATCGAGAAATGTCGAACAGATAATGGTGGCGAGGTAAGAAATGTCAATACTACTTATTATTTATCTCTAACATTACATTTTTAGGATATTAGTTGTGATCCACCAACAGATGTTCCAATCGAATCGACTGAATACCGTCTCACCGATTTGGACCACAACACAAACTATCGCTTCAAAGTGTATGCGCATACTGGCGCTGGAGAAGGCCCACCGAACTCAGCCGACTCGAAAACATTGCCTGAAGGACTTCCTCTTAACGGTGGGTTTTTGCCATTGTGTGTATCTTCCTTGATGAAATTATCCTCATTATCTTTTTATAAAGCCTATTTCTATGGTGACATTAAGAAATGCATAGCACTTTCAGGGAGCTCAGCTGTTTACGCATAATTAAATGAATGTGCATTCCTTGGGGCGGAGAGAGACAAATAGGCTCACATTTCACTTTAGTCATGTAGTTTTACTACTTTCAATACTAGTGTTTTGTGGGACTCTAAATTTCACATGCCTCTAAAATTAGTCTATTTCCTATTTGTTTTGAAAGTTTTCAACTCAGTATTTGCAGAAGATCCGGTAGTGCCGCAATTGGTTCGCGAAGGAATCGGTGACGATTACATTAATGTCTCGTTTGTTCCTGGAGACTATCGGCCTGATGATCCACGTCCTGTTGGAAATTCATTCTTTGTTCGCTATCGCCCCGAAGGTGATGATGACTGGCATGTAAGTAATTTTGGAGTTACTGTCGGCTCTTATACTTCATTGAACGTGGACAAAAATCGAAAATTTTATTTTTTAATTTTCTCAAAAATGACCCTATTAAGGATAATTTTATGCGGGAAGCACGTTGGCGATATTATTTTGAGTCAAAACGTGCTCCATTTTTTAGAAAATTGAATTTTGGCATATAATGAACAACGTTAAGAGCATCGTGCATATTAAGCTGACTCACGAAGAGTTCTATAAGTACATTAGCTTTTTTCGAAATATGTACTTATTTTGATTCTATATCAGGGATGCAAAGAAAATTTTGTTCAAAATCAGCAAATCTGACTTCAAAAATCAGATTTTAGGAGCAAAATGCTAATTATACATTATATTTCTTATAAATTTGACAAAATTTTTTGCATCTCAAAAATCAGATTGAACACTGAAAAATCAGATTTTGCCAAATTTGATATCTCAAAATCAGCACTTTTTTGAAAAATCAGCAGACCTGGCACACCCCCTGTTCTATACCATACTTGTTGCAATTTTTAACATCATTTTTGTTGAGCTTTCTATGAAAATAACATCACCAACGTGTTTCCCGCATAACAATTACCCCTCTAGGGTGATTTTTGAGAAAATGTCGAAAAATAAAATTTTTCGATTTTTTACCACGTTCAATGGGGTATAAAGTACAAGACCCGAAGTATTTTTTTATTTGATTAAGCATGTAAGTTGAATTTTTAAGACGAAGCAGTCAAATGATGATGAATTAGAAGTCCATGTGGATGGCCTTGACTCCGGTACGAAATATGACGTGCAAGTTGTTTCTGTGCAGACGGATAATGAAGGAAATGTTCGAGAGTCGCCTTCGAGAATTCATCGAATTTCAACAACCGGCTATTGTAAGATTTTAAGGTTGATCTTACGGGAGGATTGGATTTTTGCTGAAAACTCAAGGCAAATTAGCATATATGCGATCATTTTTAAATTATACAGCGTTGTCCTCCACCAAAACCTGAAAGAATGAAAAAATTTTTCCTTGTTCCCCTTATGTTTTAGTCCAAAAATTTTTTCGATTAAAAACTGACCAATAATGGCCATTTTTCAACAAAAATTGCAATTTTCTATAGCATTTTCAATAGATTTTTCTCCTTCGGAGCTATTTTTTGTTGTTAAAAAAGGTTGAAAAATTTTTTCCAAAAAACTCTCCCCTCTTAAATCTGGACCAAAATTACGACGCTGGATATTAAAGCTTACATTTCACATTGTTTAGCTCCGAGAAGTGCAAGAATTTGGTGGATTTTGGTCATTTTGCTGATTATTTTGATCTTGGCGATAATTTTATGCATCGTTTGTTTAATGGCGCGACACCGTGGCCGTAAGTATCCGGTTTCTGAAAAAGAGCGCCTTCAAGGTCGAGATTTGTCGAGAGAGCAAAGAACTTTCCCAGCTTATGATAATCGGTAAATTATTTCAATACGTATCAGTAGGAAGAAGGGTTTTTCGGGGGCCATTTTATTGATGTTAATAAGAAAAATTAAAGATCTTGGTATCAATAGAATGATGATTTCTAGGATATGTACCCCGTAACTCACCCTGTTGCTCTATTCTGACCACATTTTTTGTTGAACGATAATTAAGAAGGGTTTTTTAGTGACGATGATGAAAAGAAATCGTTAACAGGTGGCAGCCTAGCCGATTCGGATCGAGGTTCTTTGAGAGCATATGAGGAAGATGCCTTAACTGGTTTTGATGAAGACGGGTCTTTTGTTGGTAAGTTAGGCTAACTTTTAACTTAGCTGACAGTGTGTATCTAAGAAAAAATTGTGGGAGGGACAAGAAAAAATCATGAGGGATTTTTTGGCATTCCAAAATTTGCGAAAAAACTGATAAATCTTAATGTGCTAATTAAGAATTTTCATTTTTTGCAGGTCAATATCGAAAAGCCAACATGACGGAAATGCAACAGGTTGAAGAGCAAATTCATGCAGCGCAAGCGGCTCATCATCAAGCACCGTCGTCGTCGCATCGAAAGACTTAAGTCCAGTTAGTTTTGAAGCTTTTCGAAAATATCCGTCCCTGTTTCTCTTTCACTTTACCTCTTTCGCTCAAGCTCATAGCATTGCTTTTGTTTGTTATTTTTCACTATTTTTACTTTAGTTTCCGGTGGAATTAGTCTGTTTGAAATTTGCAATTATGACCCTCAAACTTGATTTCCTTCTTGCCTTTTTTTCAAAAACAAACAAAATTGCAATTTTGTTATTTGTATTTACCAGTCATATTTGATGTTGAGTCTTTTCTCCCTCATTGTGTCTTATTGTGTTATTTTGTCCTCCTCTTTACGTCTATATGTTCATGTTTTTTGGCCATATTATATTAGATAAAAAGATGCTTTCGAAAACGGGTCTTTAAATGAAAACTAAATTTAACTTTATCATCATCCAAAAAAATCCCCTCTGAACATTCCGTCTTCAATTCTATTTTTTCTTCTTCTTAAAATGCCTATAACTACACTGCGAATTTACGAAGAGAATCATGTCATTTTTGGTCAAAAATCAACATGATTCTAAACTGCCAAATTGGCATAATATCATGAGATATACCAGTTTTTATTAAATGCTTTAATTTTCTTTTTTTTGCATAAATATTATTATATTGTTTATATCTCTTCGGAGTAAGAAATTATGCAAAAGGAGTTACTTAAAATTTAAGATTTTAGGTGCAAAAAATGCACAAGTAAAAAAGTTTTTATTGCAAAAAATACTATCCTTTTTGGTAATATTAGCACAATTTAAAATTTGAGGAAGACATGGTTTTATGTAATGTAGTAACTTTTTTTGCACTATTTCTTATGCCGTGTTTTTCTTTTTTGCCACATTGTCCACTGCCATTTGATCTATTTAGTTGGCATAAAATAATTGATCTATTTTAAAAAATAGTGTCGATCATTAAAAAATGCAATTAGTTCGATTTTTGATAAAACCGAAGGAATTTTAAATTTTAAAAACTTTTCGACACTATTTTCATATGCTTGTGTAACAATAAATCATTCGTTATTTGTTCGTTGTTATAATTTAAGAGACGCTTTTTTGAGTCGTTGAAGGTCGAGGCGACAAGCCTTTAAAGCTTAGAGCGCTCTTCGAAACACCGCCAATATTTAAAAAGGTGATAAGGAAACATTTAAAAAAAGTTTTCGACAAAAATCTCGATTGAAGGAAAATATTTTTAACCTCAGCAAGTCGTGTAACTTCATTTTTCAGCTATTTTTTGAAAGTTTAACTAAGAAAAAAATGAAAATATTTGTGTTGAACCGAAAAATGTTATAGATCGATGTAAACCATGATTTTGAACAACTCTTACTAGTTTTTGAAAAAATCTATAAAAATTTTTTTTCGACTTACCAACTTTGTCGCCTCCCCTTAAATTGGTCGAAAAAATAAAGTTTTTCAGATTTCTTCAAAAACTAGTAAGAGTTGTTTAGAATTATGGTTTACATCGATCTATAACATTTTTTCGGTTCAAAACGAATATTTTCATGATTTTTTCCTTAGCTGAAATTTCAAAAACAGCTGAAATTGGATTTACTCAACTTGTTGAGGTGAAAAGTATTTTCCTTCAATCGAGATTTTTGTCTGAAACTTAAAAAAATGTTTTCTTGTCACCTTTTTAAATATAAGCGTGCGATAACTTATTTATACTAATTTCGAATTCTCAAGAAAACGTCTCTTAACTACTCAATCAAAGAAATGAAATTCCATATAAATTTTACATCGATGCCTGAAATAGCGTCTATATTTCTTTGATCGTAAATTTTCTATATATGATGGATGTAAAAGTTTATTGAAATAAAGAAATTTATATTTAAAATAAGACAAGTGTTTTCCTTCGAAGTCTGGTCATTCGAACATAATAGATCAATTTTGTTGCATATTCAAGTTAAGGAGATTGTATTGGAGATAGTAACACAGGCAAACAACTAAAAAGTTCAACATACTCACTCCAGAGTTCAGTTCGACCTGTACTAGTTCGTTTAGGAACGCCTTTGCACTTGTTGTCATTTTGTACAACATTATACTTGAATTACTTCCAATGATGCTTATGGATACTAATAATTTTTTAGTCTGAGAGTTGATAGAATTGAGTTGTAATTTGTTGTCGTTTCGTTCGAAAAGCTCGCGCTTATACAGGGTGGTCCAGCATGACATAGTTAATAAGAAAATTCGAGATAAAAGATTTTACTCGCAATTTTTTATATGTTACTATGGGCAGCGAGATATAAAAATTTTTTGAATAAATCTGTGTATTGAAGCGAAAATATGACTTTAAGGAATTGTTGAAAAATAACACCACTGATCGATAGAGCGTGTTAAAAAAATAGTACTCCAATTGTCGAGAAAATTCAACTCAACGTTTGCCAAAAATTGCAATTTATGCAAATTTAGGCCATTTTTAGCAAGCTTTGAATTGAATTTTGATCGAAAAAGCTATTTCCGATTTTCACAAAAATTGGGACACTATCATTTTTCAACACGCTTCATCGATTGACGGTGTTATTTTTTAAAAATTCCTTAAGGAAAAAATTTAAGTTTTCGCTTCAATATACAGACTTCAAAAATCTTTAAAATATTTTTTTACGACTCCCATAGCAATTTGCAAAAAACCGCGAGTAAAAATCTTTTAAGCTCCCCGAATATCGAATTTTCTTATTAAGAATGTCATGTTAGGACACCCTGCACTATGAAGAAAGAATATTGTTTGGTTGTTTTGTCTGCTCAAGTTGTTTTTGACGCTAGTTGATGATCATATTTATTGACATTACTTGTGTATATCCAATTCAGTGTTGAACTTTTAGCAAGTAGTCACATGGGGATTGGAATATTTGGAAGTATGAAAGCCTTGAACTCAAAAGAGAAGAATAAATTTTTTATTTCATTCACATGGTTTGGGTTAATCTTGCCTGTGGCGCTATGCCACTTGTTCGCATTTATTTTTATGCCTTACTACTTTGGGAGGGAAGTGACTGTACATGGTTATGCTAAACCAAACTTTAATGGAGTGTTGGAGATGTTTAGGTATGTTGTGAAGGGAATTTAAGGAAAACTGGGCTAGAGATGCACAGGTTACAAACAGTGAAGGTCGCCCAGTAAAATTTGCGACGTAGCTTGTGCATCATACAATGATTTTGTATCAGAACTCTTGTGCTTTTTGTGACACTATTACTTTTTCCAACTTGTCTCCAAATTTTTTGTGAAAAATTCTTTTTTTTAAAGCTGAACATGCTAAAAAAATTATGATTTTGTTGAAAAAATGGGGAATTTTGGTGAGATATGGACATTTTTAGTGAAAATAAGCCACAAAATAAAGTACAAGTTGGAGAAAGTATGGTTGGAGAAACAAAAAGCTGGAAAAAGTAATAATGCCCTTTTTTGTGCCCAAGGATTTTTGAAAAGTTGAAAAAAATTTCAGAAGAAACTTCAAAGAGGGATTCGAGAGAGAAGGAGCAAGCATTGCAATTTACCACAAAAAACACCTAGTAGTCGATTTATGGGCCGGGTACGCGGATTCCCGAACAAAAGCCCATTGGACTAAACAAACAAGAAACATTTTATTTTCTACAACAAAAGTATACTTTGTTGTGTGACCATGTTACCAAAACAGATTATGTTTTAGCCCATAGCAGCTCTTTGTTTGACCGTATTAGTTGATCGCGGGCATTTGGACTGGAATGATCCAGTCGTGAAATTCTGGCCTGAATTTGGGAAACACGGGAAAGAAAATACTACTATTCAACATATTGTTTCACATCAAGTACAAGTTTGACATTTTCAAAGCGAAAAAACGCTTCCCTGATTCAGGGAAGGTTTGTGTATTGAAGCGAAAAGTCGCAAAAATGCGAGTTTTGCCGAAAACGATTTCTTTTTTGAAGTAAAAATGTGCGGGGACATTGATAAAATTCTTCGGATTCAAGAAAAGCTGTATATCGACACGAAAATTCGAGAAAATAATATATTTTGGTCTAAAAACAACAACACTTTTTCTTATATTCTTTTAGGCACAAATCGCATTTTTTCGATTTTTTTCTTCAGTACAAAATACGCTTCAGAGAAGCTTACCCGGTACTTTTTTTGTTATCAGTGTTTACCCCCGTCCAGCTAGAAACTAGAACAGAGCGTGTACAAGTAGACACAAAAAGTAGAAAATGTAAAAAAATTTTTGACCACACCATTTTTAATTAAACATATATTAATGCGAGCATATATGAGATTCTACGAAGATACGTTGCTACTAGGCAAAATCTTTTGGCCTCAAGCGGGGTTTGAACCAGCCTTGAGGGGCTGGCTGAGCTTAGCCCAGTACCACCGAACCATGGAACCCTTAGGATTAACTGCTCCTAATTCTGACCTCGTAGTAATGCACAACTTATAAACCCAGAAAATTCAGGCTGGTTTACCCTATACCGAAACGCCAATTACCTTCGAAGATGCATACAATGTAAGTAACGCTTTAAACAAGCTAGCTGAATCTCCGCCATTATGGAAACCGGGTACTGCTACAGGCTATCACCCCTTAACATATGGATGGTTAGTAGGTATGAGTTGTATTATGACTAGATGGATTTTAATGGTCGTGGAATTTAGAGGGAATTTTACGCGGCGCCGACCCAAAACATCGTGGTGTGGCGCAATTTTTCCAAGAAGAAATAGCTCAACCTTTTGGTGAGTTTATTTATAGATCGATAGTAGTGATGTTCAACGTGATCATGAAATAAAGGGGTGTGAGGAGCTCGTCTACATGGAGGGAGGGGCCACTCACGTGATTTTTTTTCAAAAATTATGTTTCTACCGCAACGCTTCGGTGATGCGTTGAATCGATTTCTCGCATAAAATAACCCCTAGAACGATGATTTTAGAAGAAAAATACAAAAGTTTCATATTTTCGCTTCAATAAAAAACACTTATTTCCCTGAATCAGGGTCAGAGAAACCTTTTCAAGCTCCGGCAATCGATTCTCCGCATGAAATTACCCCCAGAAATATGATTTTGAGGGAGAAATTTCCAAAATTTTCGATTTTCGCTTCAATACACACATCTATTTCTCTGAATCAGGGCCAAGGAAGCATTTTCACGCTTCGGGAATGCGCGCAATCGATTTTTCGCCTAGAAATTACCCTAAA
>JAQGCP010000058.1:0-25120 GCA_034699885.1 Acrobeloides thornei
AAATTACCTCCAAAGGCATCCAATAAAAACCTTTCCTAAAAGTGATATTTACATGCGAAAAAGGACCAGTCGACTCGAAAAAAAACTATGAAAAAATTATCTATTATGAAAGTTGATGAAAAATGGAGCATTTTTTGTTTTTACGGTAAATTCGGAATCGTTGTAGTTTTGGAGAAAATTGCGTGTGAAGTTTCATCTGTGTATTACAACGAAAACATGAACACAGTAAAAATTTGTGTATTGATTCATGGAAGAATTTTCGGCATAGAAAGAACGGGATGGAACAACGATCGTTCAAACAACACATGAACGGGATGACCAAGAACGGGACGACAATTGTACTCGTAATTCCCTTCACCGTCCCTTGCTTCGTCCCTTTTTTTGTCTATGCCGAATTTTCACTGTGTTCATGTTTTCGTTGTAATACACAGATTTTTTAAAAATTGCCAACTTCAAACGCAATTATCTCAAAAACTACAACGATTCAGAAGATGCCGTAAAAACAAAAAAGACTCCATTGGGGTTATCCAATATTACGTAATCAAAATTTTCGGTCTTTAGGCGTATAAAAAAAATTTGGCTTACATTGTTTTTAACTAACTGCCTGAAAAAGTAATACAACTCCATCACATGAGCATTCCAATTTCGTAATCGATCCAAAAATCCCATATATGGTGAATTTTCTGGGGCCAAAAATGTAACTATACTTTTATGAAATCGAAAATAAACAAGCAAAACCTACAGGGAACATAAGATCGTGGCAATGGCAATCCCATGATGTCGGAAATTCCTTCAGGTATAGGTAATGCCGAACTCAATAACTTGATTCGAATGCTAGCCGCTTCAAAAATACCAAAAATACAGGCATCCAGGCCCTCGGAAATCCCAACATCATATTTTTCTGTTGCTAACTGTTGTATGAATTGGACATCATTGGCCATTTCTAGAAAAAAATTCTCTCAAGTCTAAGCCTAAGCCCAAACCCAAGCCTAAAACTTAAAACAATTCATGCGCCACTTCGTACATGTCCCTTGTAAGTGACACAATTTTTATACCTAAACAAAATTGTCCTGTAAAGTTGAGCATTTTATTCAAGAATTTTGGATCCATTTGATTGCTATCGAATGGTGCCGTAACCCAATGAATTTCGTGATAGAGTGTTGGAGTAATAGTTGAATAGCGAAGCACTCGCTGAACCTTTTTCGTACCATTTGTGTAGTCAACTTGATTCCACATAGGGATAAGAATATGCTTTAAACATGGAGGTTAAAATTATAAATTTATAGATATCGCTATCATAGGTTGGCAAGGGGGAGTCTCCCCCTGACCCACTCACTCATAGACCCAAAATTTAGGGGGACCACCTCATGGACCCCATCGAACATATAAGGTAGTCCATAAAAATTGGGTGTCAGAGGACTACCTCAAGCTAAAAAAGGTCATTTTTTATTAAAATCTTAGTCGAATTTAATAAGGTGGTGGGGACCATCTTATCGGGGATCCCTCCCCCACCTTGCCGACCTATGATCGCTACTCACAACGTCATGTCCCGCTTCAACAAGTGCGTCGGCTAGCTTCCCTTGAAATTGCAAGTGGCTGTAACCAACGTTTGGGGAGTTAATAAGAATTTTCAGTCTTCTACGCGCATCCAATATGTTAATTGATAATATACAAAGGAAAATTATATTGATTTTCATCCTCCTAAAATTTTTTTTCTAAAAATGATCCGGGTAATTTGATGCGGGGAATCGATTGCGCGCACTCCTGAAGTGTGAAAACGTTTCCTTGACCCTGATTCAGGGTAGCGTGTTGAAGCGAAAATGATAAAAAATTCGAATTTTGACCGGGTATCCTACGGTTTTTCTATGCGGGGAATCGATTGCGTGTATTTTCGAAACGTGAAAACTCTTCCTTGACCCTGATTCAGGATAGCGCGTTGAAACGAAAATAAAAAATTCGAATTTTGACTGGGTATTCTACGTTTTTCTATGCGAGAAATCGATTGCGCATGTTTCCGAAACGTGAAAACGCTTGACCCTGATTCATGGAAGGAGTGGGTGTAAGGATCAGTGAAGCTGTATGTTTATCAAAAATCACAATTTACCACTTTTTCAGACCAGGGAAGCATTTTCTCGTTTCGAAAACACGCGCAATCGATTTCTCGCATAGAAGAACCGTAGGATATCCGATCAAAATTCGAATTTTTTTCATTTTCGCTTCAATACGCTACCCTGAATCAGGGTCAAGGAAGCGTTTTCATGCTTCGGGATTGCGCGCAATAGATTCCCCGCATCAAATTACCCCTCAACAAATTTTCGGGTCCAAAATTCATGAAAAAATCACACAAATTCCACTTTTTTGCGGCACCCAAAAATGACCCTATTAGGAGATGGTTCAGTGATATTGGCCTTCTCAGGCGCCCCTCAAGGTCCCATGGTTCAGTGGTACTGAGCTTGTCTCAGGCGCCCCTCAAGGCTGGTTCAAATCCCGCTTGAGGCCAAAAGATTTTGCCTAGTAGTAACATCCTCTTCGGATGGTCAGAACTGTTGCGAGTTCTTTCAACCCAGCTTATAGGGGGCACAAGGTCCGAAGTAGACGGTTCTCTAGAAAGCTCGGTATTACATGGGGGCTCAGCCGGTGAGCGCTGTCGGCGGATGATGTCGTTGTCGGACGTCACGTCTCCGGGTGGAGTACCTAGAGTCCTGCTCGATAGAAGGAAATCTACGGCGCCCAGGCATGTCTCTGGCCGAAAGACCTCTGACCTGTCCCTAGAGGATATCTATTTGATCGCACTGTATCGTTTTAAAATTCCCAAAAAAATTTTAAGAGCAAAATTTAAAATTTTCGCTTCAATAACATGGAGGCGTTTATTAGAGGATTTACGGTAAATTTTTTTATAATTGAAGGAAATCCCAGACCTTCAAATTCCGCTCTTATTCCATCTGGGTCACGATAATGCTCGATAAAACCAATGTAAGAATCGACGGAAGGGTTGACATCTTTGATCCAGTAGCGAGAGCCGTCTTTGTGAGCATTGATATCACCGGTAGTGAAATGTTCGATGTATTTTTCAATCATGTGAAGTTGGTTTTCGTTTGCAACGAAACTCTAAAATCGAGGTTCAGAAAATTTGAATAGTTTTGTACCTTGGTTTTAGCCAGCTCAACAATAACCTTTTCCAAAATAGCCCCATAATCACCATTCCTGACAATAAATGTCGCTCCTTCAAATTCCTTGGTGAGAATTACATTGTTTTCTAATAAAATAGACATTGTTATTTTCCTTATTATACCCTTACCATGAGGAGCACTTGCCAATCGAATGATATAAATCGTTTTGGTATCTTCTTGCCGCTTTTCCAACCGAGTATTCCATCCCTCTAGCGCATTTTCTTTGAGGAAACTACGCGCTTTTTCGGCATCCTCTTTTGTTACATTCGATGAAAAGTATGTGGTTACTCCCTACAAATGCAAGTACATGTTTTATTTAGGAAAGAATAAAATAGACAACGGGTGCCTACGGCGCTCCAATTGTAGAAATGTGTTATTGTAGCGACTTCATACCTACTGCTTCCGAGTGACGTCTTCCAGAGGCACCTTCTAGCGGAAACTTCGGAGCTCTTCCCCCTGGGGAGACACAATAAACAAGATTCCAAAAACTGATACTTTTTTGAAGAAATTTTATGGGAAAATGTCCTCTAAAGGCTTAGACCTAGGCTTAGGCTTAAGCTTAGGCTTAACCTTAAGCTTGGGCTTAGGCCTAGACTTAAGCCTAGGCTTAGGCTTAACCTTAGGCTTAGGCCTAGACTTAAGCCTAAGGTTAAGCCTAAGCTTAAGCCTAAGCCTAGGCTTAATCTAGGCCTAAGCCTTTAGAGAATATTTTTCCATAAAATTACTTCAAAAAAGTATCAGTTTTTGAAATCCTGTTGATTGCGTCTCCCTAGGATGAAGAGCTCCAAAATTTTTTCTAATAGTCCCCCACTTATGTTTTTGCCCAAAATTTTTCAAAAATATCCTAATGACTCCCTATTATAATTTTTCACCAAAAATGATCAAGTTTTCAATAAAAATGTCCAAAATTTTCCACTTTTTCAACAAAACTCATTATTTTTTCTTCAAAAATCCTAGTTTTCTGAGAAAATTTTCCAGGTAGGGCCCCCCATAAAAAATTTCTGGCTACTTCACTGTCCATGTTAGCATACAAATAATTGTAGGTACGCATGAAAAAGTAGAAGATGAAGAGGAGGAAGTTTATGAAACAGTCAACTTATTCAAGCTGAAACAGTTTGTCCCGAATCTCCGAGTTGTGAATCTGTGGGTGTGCCTTTCATTACCGACGATCATGTTGACGCATTGTCTTCAAACACCGCTCATTTGGAATGTCTCTGTGTGAGCTCTTCGTCCCCCCTCAAGCTGAAAAAAGGCTTAGGCTTACAATGTTAGCTTAAAGCTAAGCCTTTTTTCAGCTTGGGGAGGGGAGAAAATTCTGCATAAATCTTTTTTGCATCAAAATTACCCTAATGAGTCATTTTGAAACAAAAAAATTTTGTTAAAAAATTTTCGCCGAAACATGACCAAATGGCTGTTGTTTTAGAACACCCTGTTTGACTCATTCCGTTTTTATTGAACTATTCTTAGGTAATCGAAGCTTGGATGAACGCTGGTACCATTTCTACAGTTCAATACCTTAGCTTGGACACTTGCGACTCTTTATCAGAAGGTAGAAGAATACGATCCTTCTGATGCCGAGCGCTTCTGATCCTGATGAAGAGCCCTCTTCTAAAAGCGAGTACAGAGTCTGAAAGAAATCCACTTTTTTGGGAACCCAAGACCCAAAGGACACCCAAGTACCCCGGAACCGATTTGGGTTCCTGACACGGGACGCAGCTTGGATACCGGATCCATTGGGTCCGGGACCTCGGATCCATAGTCCTTGAGTTCATGATCCGGGACCCAAATGGGGTTCTTTGGATCCCGGCCCCAAGGGACCCATTTGGTCATATTTATTTAATTCTAAACGACAGAAGGTTATTTCAATAAGTTTTTGCTCTTTGATAAGTTCGACAGCAAGTCAGACAACATTGAAATTTTTATTTATTTTTTACTCAAATTTTTGGCTATCTCGCCATCTTCGAGCTAATCAAACTTCGATGGAATCGTTTAATAAATTTTTCACCCAAGAAATCTGCATTCGTTTTACCAATCAAAGAGGGAATATGTTAACAGAAAATTGGCACAAAATCGACATGATTGAGTTGGATGCCTTTTTGGGAGTCTATTGATACTGATTGGAGTTTATAAGTCAAACAATGAATCGTTGATGGAAATTTGGGATAAAAATATCGAATAGCCTCATTTTCATGCTACTCTGAGGGGTTGTTCATTTTGGAGTCGAAAACGACCTCACACGACTAGGACCGAAGTTTATATTATTGTTGTAAAATTTCCAATATTTTATGTTGTTAAATGAAACCATTCAAATGTTTTTATAAGAAAGTATAAGACAAGTACTATAGTCAAACCTCCGTTTTATGACACCTCCGTTTAAAGACGCGACCACGCAGGGATGCCGGCGGGAAAATTTGGTATAAATAGCAAGTCGATTTCTTTATATACCAAATTTTATCGCCGGCATCCCTGCGTGGTCGTTATGTCCCCGCCGGGTGTCATAAAACGGAGGTTTGACTGTACCTAGATCTAAAAAATCATAGTTGGATATTAATTAAAAACAAAAAATTGACAAACTTTAATTTTACTGGGGTTAAAAACGATTCAATACACACTCCGATTCCCTGATTCAGAGTCAGAGAAGTGTTTTCAAGTTAAATTTTTCGTAGACAAAGTTTTCTGGGGTAATTTTATGCGAGAAATCGATTGCGAGCATTTTGGGTGATGAAAAAAATTTACCTGACCCTGTTTAAGGCGATTTTCGGTTCGAGCTCCGACTACGATCCCGTGTTGTTGATTATAGCTGGGTGAACTCTGAGCACTTTTGTATAGGACTTCTTCGTCAACTTCAATAAAAATTGCTTTACGAAATTTCTCGGAACATCATGGGGATTTTCAACAGCCTGGATACGTCGCATCAGCACTTGACAAACCACCATTTCGACCGCATAAAAGATAAGCCTAATCACATAAAAGAAATGATAGTCGATAGCATACAAAGCCATAATTATGTATCTTGCAAAAGCATTATAATAAAAGATACTCCACTGGGAAGAAAAATCACGGTAACTTAAGAAACCGTTATGTAAGTAGACGAAAAAGAGCATTCTTCGAAAACAAGAATAGGAAACTTCGATTAAATCCATTACGATAAAGAGTTTAAGCGCGTTTTCGCGTTTTTTCTGTTGATCATTAAATTTGGATCGTTTAAGTTTAAGAAGAAAGAAGACATAACAATCCAATAAGAGTGTTATCAGATTTAAAGGGGATAATTCATCAAAGAGTATGTATTGTGGAAAGCAATCCCAACCGGAAACTATATAGAGAAAGTTATTATTATCAGAATTTGGATCGCGCCCTCCACATATACTTATAACAGTATCAAGATAATGACCGTCAGGAGTGTATGTAAAAGTTCGATTTAAGACCACAAATACCCAGGCTATGATTCCTAGAATAAATGTGCTTAGACAAGAAAAAAACGCGTGTTTGATTGTCAACTTCTGTGAAAACCACAAAGGAAACCGTAATGCAAATACACGCGAGAGCGCTTTGAAAAATCTTATCGCTTCGATTCCAAAACTACACAGGGACATCAAAGAAAAAGATAACGTGTAAAAATCGACCGATATGCTTTTAATGGAACCTATGAGCAGATAATTGAATTGAAGCCCTAAAAGGCTTTTTCCGGATCCTGGATAGAAAGCAGTGTAGAGAAAGAAACAGAGAAACCAAAAAATAGAATAGAAACTTTGAATGGCGACAAACATCATGAATGGATTTTTCAATGATTTTAACTGGATGAAAAGCACTACGTTTAAGACCGAAAATAAGAGACCAATCACATAGGGGATTATCATAATATAAGTCATAACAAAACTATATATACCACTAATTTGTAACCCTATATATCTAGACTTCTCCTTTCCTCTTTTCGGTATATTACTATCAACGCAATTAACATATGCCAAACATTGTAAGTTTTTCTTGCATTCAGGGCCGCTAGAAGGCGGTATGCCTCGCAATGCAGCTTCACAACGTCTATACACATGATCCATGGCATCCCATACATTCATAGACGATATTTCGGAAGTCAGCTTGATCACAAACATCTTGAACACGTAGTTATTTATATCCACTGAATAAAAAGGCGTATATGATATCAGCTTAGCATTGCTATCATAAACTGTATAGGAGGTGTTGAGAGAAATAGTGTAATTGGATAACTTCCTAAATTTCTATTGATATCATGCATTTTCATTATCCATTTTAGAACAATTTTTCTCAGAGTTTCATGTTTTCAAACACAAATCTTTACTTACGTTCCTACTTCGATGATGGCTGACGAATTTGGATTGCTGTTGGGGTAAAAGGTGATTATGTTCGTGCAATTGAACATATCGTAGCAATAGGTTGTGTAATATTTGAGAATTCCGTTTTCCAGGGTAAAATTCGTGTTTTCGAGTAAACGAAACGATTCAAGTTCTTCATCTGGATAAACTGACACAATGGTGCTCAAAATTAACAGAAATATGCACAAATGTAAATATTTCATTTTGGTTGACGTTGAAGGACTGAGACTCGATCAAATTTAGGTGAGGTGCGTGGGGAAAACTTAAACGAGTTAAAATTTAACGAGTTTATATTATACAAAGCTTCTTGAAGCTTTCTATGAATATTCTCAACAAAGTTAATAATTGTACAATATATCAAGGCAGCCAGGCAAAATATTTTAATTAGAAAATGTGCACTTTACTGTCACCTTTCTAGACAAAGAAAAAAAAATTTCACGTTCAGTGCGATTGCTAATTTTCATTTCATTCTAAATGATTGCCCTTAGCTTCTATACAGGCTTTCAACCGCGTGGGAAAATTGTCAACATTTTTCCAACATTTCCACAGTGATTTTATCCCAGGCTTTGATTAATGTGCGCTTCAAACTTTCAATATCCTTGTGTGGTTTTTTTGCATGCCTTTTCTTCCAGAATACTCCACATGGAATAATCAAGAGGGTTCAAATCGAGTGAATTTTATGGATATTCTTCTCTTGTGATGAGATCAATGTTCAGACGACAATCTTGAGTTTCGTTTGCCTTATGTACTGGAACCGAATCTTGCTGGAAGCACCATTCTTCATAGCCGAAAAGATCGTATGCCCAAGAAAGGAGGTGTTCTTCCAGAATTTCCATATAATGATAGAATCGCATGTAAGAATGAACAAAATAATAGATAAAATGAACATTCTCAGGTGATCGATTTATTCTGCCGCACCCTGTACTTTTTTGTTTTTAGAGATTTTTTCAAAATTCTTCTCGCAACTTGTAATGCATGATTAAATCTAAAAACGTACGCAAGGAAATTTTTTAATTCGTTAATTAAATTTTTGAAAATTAACATCAGTATCGTGTTCCTCGTACCTGAAACCCTCGAGGATAAAAAATCAGCGCATTTCGACATAAGAGACAAACTTTTTCTTGTTTGAAACGCACGTGCAATGAGATCGCTCGATCCAATCTGATTTATTTTTAACAATGTTAAAAGATTATGACAGTTTATGACGTAATTTGACGCTTATGACAAATGACTTCATAAATGTCATTTGATCATTACAAATCTTAAAAAATGCCATTTTATTTAACACATGTTACGATTATAAAAGTAGCATTAAAATCAGATATATACAGGAACAAAAATTATGCTAGTAAAATGAGAAATCTAAGAAAAGAGTAAAGGCACGATTTTTAAAAATGACCGTAAGTAAAGGGTAAAGTGAGACAGTAAAGATCGGAATGATACTTGCTTATACATTTAGAGAGCATAAAATGGGTAAATAAATTTGAATAAATGTAACTCTGTTTCACGAGAAGATCATAAAAAGTTGGAGATGCAGGAGAAGCAAGTGTCACAATTCAATCATATAAACGGGGAGGTTTCAATTAGCGACGAAAAGTGGGGTTGTTTGAGGGGAGGGAAGTCTTATGAAAAACATCATCATTTTTCTTAAAAAATAAAATTTTCTGCAAAATTCATTAAAAAGTGCATTTTTCTTAAGAAATTTTCAGATTGGGGGGAAGGGTAGAAGGAACACGATACTGATGTTAATTTTTGGCGAAAAATTATGTAAAAAAAATAGGAGTACTCCTTAAAAAGATCAAATTTTTCAATTAAAAACAAATCGTGCCTCAATTGATGATTTGTTTCAAAAAATTTTTTAGCTTTTTTCTTTAAAAACCACCTCTCTAGGGGTAACTTTATGCTAGAAATCGTTTGCGCACATTTCCGAACTTTGAAAACCGTGAACCTGATTCAGGATATCGTATTGAATCGAAAATGATCAAAATTAGACATTTTTCCATTGACAAAATATGAAAATGAGTATTTTTCGGCTCATTTTTCGAAAAAAACTCGTTTTCATGTTTTGTCAGTGCGCGAAATAGATTTCCCGCATAAAGTTACCCCTAGCGAGGTCATTTCCAAAGAAAAAGATAAAAAAATTTTGAAAAAAGTCACGTTAAGTGGGCTCACTAATCCTTAGTAGACCGAAACTTACCCATTCGTAATGGCTTTTGCGCCAATTGCTCCTGAACTACAGTCAACTTTTTATGAATCTTCTCATGAAATAGACTATACAAAAAAATTAATAGCAAAATTGCACTTATTATATCCCGGAAGAAATAAGATATGACAAATTAAGCTCATATACAGGGTGGCGCAAATAAACCCCAATTCTAAATGGAAAACACTGTGGATAAGTTCATTTGCGCCATCCTATGAAGGGACCCTATGATTTAATAAAACTTCTGAATAAACTGTAAAAATAACATTCCAGTTTCCTCTTAGGTAGAGTTGTGTTGATCAATTGACACATTTAATGTCAAATGCGTGTCAATCGACAATATTTTGACGTCAAATAATATTTACTATGTTAAAAATACATCCGATTGGTACAAGTGATAGCTCATTTTATTCTTCAAATCATGACGAATAACTTTGTAGGGCATCACTTTTTATGAAAACCTTTGTGCGTTGAAGAAAAACCATATCAAATTTATTGTTTCATTAATTGAGCTTTTGATTTATAGTAGAAATTTTCTTGATCCAGTGAAAGTACCAGGAGGTTGAGCGTTAAAGCACTAGAAGGGGAGAAGAGGTGATCAAACGTTTCCGAGGTCGTATGGACAGCGCACACATACATTACGCGTTTAAAGTAGTAGGATTAGTTTATTGAAACGATTTATCAAACATTACAAACTTTTTATATTTTTGATCAATTTTCTTCAATATGCATAAAAAGTGATGTATTACAAAATTGTTCGACGTGATTTCAAGAATCCAAAATCATTTGTACCAGTCGGATTGATTTTTAACACTGTAAATATTATTTGACGTCAAATAATGTCAAATGGTGTCAATTGAAGTCAAAAACACAACTCTACCCTTAGGAAGATAACAGAAAACACTTCCAAACTAGATCAAATTTCCAAACGACTACAGGGAGAACAAAAAAACCGTACTTTTTGCGTTTATTGGTGAAAATTATTTTCAAAAATCAACTATAAGCGTTTTCAAGGGGTTTCGATGAGTGCAATTGCATGAAAATACCCCTTTATAGGTAATTTTTAAAAATTTTTCAAAAAACGCAAAAGTACGTTTTTTTGGCCCACTCTGTATTATATTGGCAATTTTTCTTTTACATTTGAGATATTGAAGTAATGGTGTCCCCACGTTCTCTTTCGTCTTGTTCTTGAATTGGCATTAGGGATACAGTTTCTTCGGTTGTAGTAGTTCCGGTACGGTGTGAGTGATGATAGCTCACAGGATGTTTGGAACCTTCATCAGTCTTAATTTCAAAACGGCCTATAAATGCGGTTATAATTGAAAAAGGAGGATAAAAGCGTACCAATATGAATGGGACTGCTATCAAGTGAATTGCCTTCTTCAGGACTAAATTGACTTCCGGATAATTCTGTGGAATCACTTGTAATCATAAAACGAGGTCTTTGTCGGATGCCTAAAAAGTTTATAGTCTGTTTCATGGCGAGATCCCAAAAACCGTAGCGTGAATGCATGGCCTAGTGGCTAGGACGCTGCTGCGCATTCATATTGAATGCGCGGGTTCGACAATAGATGAGTAAACTTGTGCACATGAAATTTGGTCGTTCCAGGAAACCTTATTTACCAAGATCATGACCAATCGTTTCAATAAACACGATTTTACTGAAAATCAGGCAAAGTTACATTTTTGACAAAATTTTTGATAACTTTTTGACAAACTTACAGTAGCGAACAAAAGTCTTGGTGCATTGTAGAAATTCACAATTTTTTATACATTTTATAAGCATTTTTTCACTGCTTTTGATTTTATTTTGTTTACATATTATTTTTATAGCAAAAAATGCTGGGAAAATACAAATCTGATGAATTAAGAAAGCTCATAGTCGAAGCAAAACAACGTGGTGAACTTGTCAAAGATATAGCCGAAAGATACCATTCCGGCACGCGCGAGTCAACATCCCGGTGATGAAGTGGCCAAGCCAGAGTCCGGACCTCAACCCGATCGAGCACCTGTGGGAAGTACTGAAGCGCCGCGTTCGAGGAAGAAGATTTACCAATAAGGCTGAGCTGTTCCGAGCACTTAAAGAAGAGTGGAACCGAATCCCAGTGGATACTTTAAGAGGTTTGGTGGAGTCAATGCCGCGAAGAATGAAGGCCATAATCAAATCCAAGGGCTACCCGACTAAATATTAAGCATTATTTTTGTGTTTCCTTCTCATTTCTGTTGTTTTATTTATTTCTTTGTTGCCCTACAGTCAAATAAAATGTGTAAAAAATTGTGAATTTCTACAATGCACCAAGACTTTTGTTCGCTACTGTAGCCTTATGATAAGACCTCCAGAGACTGAACCGCATATTCAAGATAAACGGATAGTGTCTTAACCACTAGGCCATTCGCGCCACGATTTTGGAATCTCGCCATGAAACAGAAAATGAAGCTCCGTGGCAATCGTTTCCGTGATCGGTCATCAAAATCGGTGGAGTTTTGATCGAGTCTTTGAATTTTTAAACGTGTTTTTACGTGAAATTTGTAAAATGTATATTGTAAAAGTGTATGTTCACCAGATTTCCATGGTAAATTAACCTTACCATCACTCTTTTTCGGTATACACAAATCCATAGAATCAATATTAATGGCTGTATGGCCAGGCGCTTGACCATTCGTTGGCGGCATTAAGTTAGGCTTGCTAGACTTTCGAAATGTGGAAATAACCATATCTTTCTGGCTGGATTTACTGTACGGAAATGTCTTATAGCCTGCATCACTTTCAATAAAGTCGTTTTCGTCCCTGTCATCGTTACAATGTAATAGGTTCAATTGGGGTATCAATGGGTTCGGCCTTGTTTGTAGGTCGGTGTCCAGAAAGTGTCGGCTATACATCGCAGGTGGCTAAAAAGAGCAAAAAAAGTTATTCAAATTTAAAAAAATAACTACAGTAGTCTTATTGGTTAAATACGAATCGATTAATGGTCCGCCATTATAATTTTTCACCAAAATTTTCAATTTTTTCACTAAAATAGGCCATTTGTTCACCAAAAATTGTAAATTTCTGAGCATTTTCAGCTTAAAAACAAGCACTTCCAAAAAATTTTTCGCCTGCGGCGCTGGTTTTTTGCTTTTTTTAAAAGAATTTTTAATAAAAAAATTTATCGCGAGAAGCAAAGCGGTCGAAAAGTCGCCAAAAAAATTTGCACTTCAGCCCCCTCCAAAAAAATTTTCTGGCTACGCCCCTGCCCAAAACTAACCGAATTTAGTCGATCAAGTTTTTCTTGCACAAAAGTCCTCATAGAAATATTCCTTGGTATAATAATTTTAGGCGGAGTAAGCAATCCATTCGACAAAGGCCCAAATTGGCTGAAATTGAAAAAAATTGTTGTACAAAAAAACTTAAGCTTACAATCCATTCGCCACAGATTGTGATTGCACTAAACAAGACTTGCTTTGAACCGTGGGCATTCCCGCGAAACTTCCATACTTCCTCAAATAGCTAACAGCCTCTTTCACTTGGATTTCTTCGTTGTGCTCGACCAGCTTCATTCCTTTGTCAACTTGTTTTACCATCAAGTATGGTTGGATGTATTTCTGATTCAAGCGTTCAAGTGTTAAGCGGAACTGAAAAATAGCAGGTTATATTATTCGTTGGGTAACTGTAAAAATAGCCTACCCAATAATGACCATGAAGACCTGCAATACTTTCAATTCCTCCCATTAAATGATTATTAACCTAAAAATTATGGGGATATTCAAAAGTCTACGGGGCTCCACTAGCGTAAAAAATTTTGAATTTTTTCGGAAAATGACCTCTTTAGCGTAATTTTTAACGAGGAATCCAAAAAATGCACTCCGGAAGCGTAAAAATACTTCGCTGACACTATTTCGAGCAAAGTTTAATAGTAGAACATGTGATTCTTGTTCAAAATGTAGCCTTAAAGAGGGCCGTTGGGATAAGAGAGCATGATGCACTTAGTGAAGACATGAATACGATACGTCCAGGAGTGCCAAGTCTACTGATTTTTCAAAAAAGTGCTGATTTTAAGATCAAGGCGCAGCTTTTCAGCCAACTCAAGCAGCTTCATCTCGCTGCAAGTCATCAATGGTTGCCATCTTGATCTTTGTTTCTTCTAGTTGTTCAACAAACGGTATTTGTTGCTTTGTTTTTAGGCTTTTATATTTCTCTTTGTACATGTTTGTACAAGCAGAAACACAGATCGTTTCTCTTATGTCAGAAAACGAACAAGAATCGATTGTTATATTATTTTCAAGTTATACTTCGCTTGAAACAGTGTCAAGGGAGTGTTTTTACGCTTCAGGAGTGCGTTTTTGGATTCCTCGTTAAAAATTACGCTAACGGGATCATTTACCGAAAACAAAATTTTCAAATTTTTTCGCATCATTGGAACTCCAGACTTGAATAGCCCAAAAATTATTCAATATAAAAATGTGTTAGTACAAAATATACATTTTCAGTTATCATTTCGAAAAGCGCCTTCTTTCGATTTTCACTCTGCTTCACCTTCAAATATTTGACCAGCCATTTGATTGTACCACCCTAAGATTGCTTTATTCAAAACTTACGGAGATCATCAAACTACCTGTAAAAAGACTGTAAACAAAATAACAATAATCGTTGTAGTAGCAAACATATTTTTGCAGGGAACAACAGTAATATCCAGTGACATTACCAAACCATAACAAACAGCGCCTCGAATCCCTCCATATCCCATAATAAACTGGTCTACAAAGCCGATTTTCTCTTGACGTTTAAAATTCAGCAGGTATGTTAAAAAGACTACTCCTAAAAAGTAAACTGTTAAAATTCGAACTTCTTAGAAGTAACGGGAGCATACATGGGCAAGGGGGAAACTAAAAAAATTTTTTGGCCATTTTTACACCAAGTTTCAATCTCTAAAAACACCTAAAAATGGTCAAAATACACCCAAAAATTTTTTTTTCGATTTTTCCTCGAAAACAATATTTTATTCATCGTTTCGAACATTTTTTGCAATGAATCGCTTCAGTCGGTCCTCCCTTTAATAACAACAATCAAGAAGATAACGCAATTGGAGAACTTCAAAAAATTCGCTTCCCTGCAATTGCACGCACTCTCGAAGTGTAAAAACGCCATCTTGATCAAGTTTCCGTGAAAAATTGCCAACCTTTTTCGTCGCAAAAAAGGTGAAAAAAGGCGAAAAAATAGGCAATTTTTCACGAAAACTTGATCAAAATGGCGTTTTTACGCTTCGAGAGTGCATGCAATCGATTTCTCGCATCAAATTACCTCCAATAGGGTCATTTTTACAACAAAAAAATTTTCTCCCAAATGGTCGCAAAATGCACCCTCTTTAAGGTAAATGTAAATAAGCTTACCTATAAAACGATAAACTAAACATGAGACTAAAGTTATTACTATAAACAAATAGTCAACATCATGATTCTTTGAGATAGAAGACATTCCAAGATAGACAAAAATCAACGCTTCGCAACTGAATATTCCTTTTCTTCTTCAAAATAGCATAAAAAATTGCCTACCTCGAAGAAGCTGTCTTCATAAAATACTTGACAGTGACCAACGATTTCTTCGAGATATTCGCAACGATATATTGCTTCATCATCAACCCGCAAACAACAATCGCCAAAATACTGGAAAGCGAATATCTTTCGGCGATTAGATATGCCATATAAGGAAAAATAAAGCATATCAAAGGCTGGACCACATTGACTTGGACTCCGAGTCTACAATGTTGAACTTTTAAAAATCATTTAAGAGGGTTTTGAACAAACCTGGTGGTTAAACCTGTAATGATTGCCCAAATAGCGCCGACGAAAATCCCACCAAAAGAGACGACAAAAAATGAGGAAGTAGCTGTTACATAATCAACGGGCACCATATTTTCGGCACCGATTGCAGTCATAGCATTGAAAGTATGGTAAAGAACCTAAATATGCAAATATGTAAGTTTCAATTTAACAAAATGTGAATATTTTTTCAAGTAACATAAACAGTAACGGCAAATAAATTACCCTAACTTTTAAGGCACATATATCGAAAACAACTGAAAAAATTTCTAGGTTGAAGAAAAACTTAGTAAGTCATGGTAGAATATTGAGTAAGAAATAGTAGAATATCATAACTCGATATCGCGATAAAAAGAACCAATATTTTCATACGGGATTTTCTTCATCAAAGAAATTTTTTCATGAAAAGTGATGTTTTACAAAGTTGTTCATCATGATCTCAGAAGTTAAACGAAAAAAAATTAGCACAAACGGATTTAAAATGTCAGAGAGATATGGAATTTAAAAGTTTGAGTAATTTGCCTACTATACGAGGGTCATTTCAATGCTACATTTATTGGGAACAACTTTGTTTTCGGGCAAAATTCGTTCAAGGGCAGGGCTCGAAATGGATCTGATTTATCGGAAATGTTCTGATTTTGAGTAGTATAATCTAGTGAAAATCTGATTTTTTAACATTTTTCTGATTTTCATTTTTTCATTCCGAACTCTGTTCAAGGAGCTAAAAATAGAGCTTTCGGTAAAACCTCTGCGTTTCATGAAATTTGCACAAAAATGGCCATAATTTTTATTCTAAAACGTCAAAACTCAGCCTCGGGGGTCATTCCAACGTGAAATTTTATGAGAAACAACTTTGTGTAGTGCATCACTTTCACCTCGGGAAACCCATGTTGAGGTAAAAAATTCGAGTTTTGACATAAACTGAAAAATGTTTGTTTAAACATTGTAAGGCAGTTGGTGATCCATGAAAAATATTCCAATGCAAATCTCTTCGATTATCTTATTATAAATTTTCTCCAAACTACTTACAATTGTCACAGCGTCATTTAATAAGGATTCTCCAAAGACACAAATATACAACAGCTGATTAACATGGATTTCTTCGAAAACACATATCACAGCGACTGGATCCACAGCAGAAATCAACGTGGCAAACAAAAGAAGTTGCAAGGCGGTTGGTGGTGATCCATGAAGTAGTAAGGCAGTTGATGATGATCCATTAAATGGCAAGGCAGTTGATGATGATCCATTAAGTGGCAAGGCAGTGGTGGTGATTTGTGGTAATGGACATTCATGAAAATAGTCACGGAAAAGAAAGAGTGTAAACCCTAAAAAATTGACATTTAAATAAATTTCATAGCAACGGCTTACCTATTGAAGCAATATTCCATATTGTACCAAACACAGCATAAGTGGAAATGGTACCAAGGTTGTGAAAGAAATCTTTATTGGGAAGGAAAAAGCCCGCTTCAAGTGCAATCGGTGGCAATAAGTATAAAAAGAACCACTCTGGTTTTAAATAAAATTCCTAAAATTCAAACTAAAAAATAGCATAAAGAAAAACAAGTCTTGGTACTATTTAGGATTACGGGAAATTTTTCTATAAAGTCGATTTTTTGTATCAATTTCGATGGAAATGATAATCTATGGGTATTTTTATGCGAGAAATCCAAATTTCGCATTCTTGAAGCATGAAAATACTTCCCCTTCTTGTTTACCTATGCCCAATTTTTTAAGTAACTTAAATTTGGCCCTAAAAACTAGTGAAAATTAGCACCAACTTACTTCGCTTGGATAAATAAAATGTACAACGGCACCAAAAATTCCACCAAGCACAAGTAGCATAGCCGAATCTGGTAAAATAGAGCTAACTTTCGAAAATCGATGAAACACTAAAAAAGTTGTTAACAAAAAATTTTAAAGAGTAGGGGCCTATCCAAAAACGTGAGAAATATTCATTTTTCACTTTTTTTTCATTGAAAAAAGTAAAAAATGTAAAACAAATATTTTTCATTTTTCACGTTATTGGATAGGCCCCTGGAAACTTACAGATTTTGGCAATAATGATAACCAAAAACCAGGTTGCAATCGTAATCGGAGTACTAATTCTTTCAAATTCATGGATTTGTAGCAGATGAATTCCTTTTCCATGATCAGATGTTTCATAGTGCAACGAAGAGTCAGATGAATCTAGACTTTTATTAAAGAGCTTGTAAATCTGTACTTTTGTATTAATCTCTATAAAGGAGAAATGTTTGTCCGTCTGTGCGGGCTAAATTTTTTCCTGTACCATCTTTCGACCGCTATGGGTCACTTCAACGTAAAATTTTATGGGGAACAACTTCGTAGAACATCACTTCCCAGAGAAAACTCATCTAAGGGGTCTACAGGACCCCCCCCCCTCCCCCAGGGATTTGTTTACATCACGAGGCACCCCTACCGAAGGAATAAAAACATCGGAACCAAAAAATCAAATTTTCAAAAATGGCTCTAATCGACTAGTTTGTTGTACTCGGAGATTTTTCGAATATGGAGAACACGAATCCAAAAGAATTTTCATCCACTGGGTGATGATGGGTAATAGTGGGTGATTTACCCAGTGGATGATGCCACCCACTAAGTGATGGGTGGGTGAATTTTGGGTGCTATCACCTATTTTTTTGCCCCCTGGGAACTCTTTATTTAAAAAAATTATTTTAATTTTTCGGCCACATCATGTGAATAGAGTAGGCGTTAAGATCTATGTTCTGTGGGTGTTTCCTTTAATTAAAAAATGAAAAATTTACCATTCAACATTGCAAAAATATCGTGAGAAAAGTTGAAGCGTGGAATGAGATTAGTTGTTCATATAATAAAAAGATCACACGGCAAATTAAATATCTAGAAAGGAAAAAATTATTACATGGACGTTTAGCGTCTCGAATTAGCGGAAAGTCGAGACGTTTAGCGCACAGCCTAAACGTTTAGCGCGAGAAGTCCTGGCAAAGGATGTACGAAGTCCTGACACGGGATGCAAAAAGTCCCGGCATAGAATGCAACAAGTCCTGACAAGTTCCCAATAAAAACAATCTGCAACTTCGTGAAGATTGTTGTAAATCCATTAAAACTAAAATTTTTCCTATGTCAGGACTTATTGCATTCTATGTCAGGACTTTTTGCATACATGGACAAGACTTTTTTATCACATGTTAGGACTTCGTACTTCCTTTGCCAGGACCTCTCCTAAAATCATGCATTTTTTGCATAATGAAGAAAAAAAATAACAAAGCATTAAAATTCCATAGTTTCCTGTTAGCCAGACAAAACACATCTAAAAATGTCAACCGAGATTGCCGATACAAAAATGTAGTGAGATGCTTTCGAATAATCTCGTGACGTAAAATCTTGGTCGCTTATTATAAGACCGGGAGGTCATAAAGATATAACGATTTTATACCTTTTCTCCTCGTTCTATAAATGGAAAGCGCCAAAATGAAGAACATCAAGGACAAAGAACGCAAATGAAAAGATAAAAAAACATAAGTATTATTCCAGAAAAAACTTTTGTATGAAGCCGACTTTATTTTTAAAATTGAAATTATGAGAAACGCGAAACATATTTTGGGTTAGGATGAAACTGGTCAGTTAGAACTGATAAGGCAAAATTTAGAACTGGGGTTGATTGTTGTACTTGTTTAGTGATAAATGGTCAAGTGATTAGTGACAAAGTGAGCAAAAATGAATGAAAAGCTGACAAGTGGGCACGTGATTAAGCTCTTTAGCTTAATCACTTTTTTGACAAGTGACAAACTTGTCAGTTTTTTAGTGAACTTGTCATTAATCACTTGTCACTTATCAAGTGCCCACTTGTCAACTTTTTCATTCGTTTTTGCTCTTGTCACTAATCAAGTACAACAATCGACCCCTGATAAGTAGTGATGCGTGTTTTTTGCTCTTTTCGCCCCCTGCGTATGATTCACATACCTAAATTTTAGCACTATTTTTATGGAAAGGAAATCACATCATTTTTCACCTACTCAAGCGAAACGTTTGAATACAGAGTGAGCCAAAAAAACCGGCGACCTTACATCTCGCCCAAAATCAGCTCGGCCAAAATATAACTCACCCAAACCACAACTCAGCCAAACGACATCTCGCCCAAGCTACAACTCGACCAAAACACAACTTGCCCAAACTACAACTTGGCCAAAATACAATTCGCCCAAACTACAACTCGGCCAAAATATTTCTCGCTTATACCAATCGACTCTACTCGATGAGAGGAGTATTTTGGGCAAGCTGTAGTTTGGGCGAGTTATATTTTGGCCGAGTTATATTTTGGCCGAGTTGTATCTTGGCCAAGTTGTATTTTGGCCGAGTTGTGGTTTGGGCGAGATGTCGTTTGGCCGAGCTGATTTTGGGCAAGATGTAGAGTCGCCAAAAAACCGTACTTTTGCGGCAATGCTACATTTCCCAGGTAAAAAAATGAAAAGAGGACATTTCTCAAGTAAAAATCACAAGAAACATTTCCAAGTTTTTACTTGGGAAATGTACTATTGCCACTGTTGCGTTTTTTGACGAAAATTTCTCAAAAATTACCTATAAGGAACTAGAAACGAATTTCACTTTCGCGAATCTAGTTTCCGTGAAGTGAAATTCGTTCCTAGTGCCCTATAAGGGATATTTTCATGCGAGAAATCGATTGCGTGCATCGAAAGACCTTGAAAACGCACCTCAGACTTGTTTTGCAAAAAAAAGTAATTTCAATAATCTTCTATAATACTTGAAAATACAATTTGATATTTCACGGTCTGGGAATCATTTTCAAGGTTTTTTTATGCGTGTAATCGATTTCTCGTATGAAAATACCCCTTATAGGTGATTTTTGAAAAATTTTCACGAAAAAACGCAAAAGTACGGTTTTTTTTTGGCTCACCCTGTATTTTTATAGAAAGAAATCACATCATTTTTTTATCTACTCAAGCGAAATTATTGAACATTAAGCATGCAATGAGACAGGCAATTTGTAAACAAAAACATGAAGTGAATTATGTTGATGGAGTGATATGTGGGAGGATGGACTTAAAAATGGAAAGCTTACTCATTTTATACACGGTTTTGCAGCACACGAACAATTATAAAAAGAAGCATAAACATGTAAATTTCAACAAGTTTTTTGGGTGTTCGGAAAAAAAATATTCTGGAGAATGATTCGTCATCAAAAAAAAATTCGATGACGAACCAATGCGTGCAAATAATTCAATTGACAAATTTGAGTCCACTTGTTTATCAAAAATCTACTGAAATTAGAATGGGAAAGCCGCCTTAAAAAACAAAAATCTATTGATTGGTTAAACATTTTTTTAAATTAAAAATAAGAACTCATCAACCCTTTTAATGAAATTGCATGCATACAAGTGCTCTTGTTTTCATAAAATGGATTTTAGTCAAAAAAATTGAACACATTCTTTGCTAGCCATAGCCCATAGCAACAATTCACAGCCCAGCAGCGAAGACTTGACGTCATCGCATCTAGTGAGTACTTTTTTTACTGTTTACATAAAAGGTTATATTAGGTAAAAGAAATGGTTAAAGATTTATTAAACTTCGATCTGTACGACTGATAGCAAGATGAGTCAAAGTGTATAGGAAATGACAAATAAAAAAATTTTAGTTGTTATTTCATATCATTTTGACTCAGTGCCGTAGGCAGGATTTCTCGACGAGGAGAGACATAAAAATTTTCAACAATTTGCTTGGTTTTCGAAATTTTAGGGAAAACATAAGGGGGGAATTGAATTTTTGCCAAAAAAATCGAGACCAAAATTCGATTTTTGACAGCTCAAAATGCTCAGAAATTTTCGACGAAAAATTTGTTGCAATAATTGAGTAAAGACAAACAATCCAGCGCCGCATGCGAAATTTTTTTTTTGAGAAATGCGTATTCTTAAGCTGAAAATGCTCAGAAAATTAAAATTTTTTGTGAACAAAATTTCAAAATTGTGGCTTTTTTAATTGAAAAATTGAAATTCTGATGAAATCCTTTAGTTAAAATTAAAAAACCAGCACCATAGGCGAAAATTTTTTGGAGAAATGCTTGTTTTTAAGCTGAAAGTGCTCAGAAAATGAATTTTCGTGGTGAAAAAAACTGTTTCCCTACTGAATTGGCCCTTTAAAACGGTAATTTTATGCGGGGAATCGATTGCGCGCATTCCCGAATAAAAAAATGCATCCTTGACCATCATCCTTGAAAAATTATGTTTCTACTGCAACGCTTCGGTGATGCGCTGAATCGATTTCTCGCATAAAATAACCCATAGAACGATGATTTTAGAAGAAAAATCCCAAATTTTCATATTTTCGCTTCAATATAAAACACTCATTTCCCTGAATCAGGGTCAAGGAAGCATTTTCAAGCTTCGGGAATGCGCGCAATCGATTCCCCGCATAAAATTACCCCCAGAAAGATGATTTTGAGGCAAGAAAACCAAAATTTTTCGATTTTCGCTTCAATACACTCATCTATTGCCCCGAATCAGGGTCAAGAAAGATTTTCACGCTTCGGGAATGCGCGCAATCGATTTTTTGCCTAGAAATTACCCTAAAAGTCGGTTTTTAGAAGAAAATTGGAAAAAATTTTCGCGTTAAAACGCAGTTCTACCCTGATTTTCAGGGTCAAACTTAATTTTTTATGCTCCGAAAATGCACAAAATCGATTTTTCACCTAGAAATTACCCTAAAAAGTCGGTTTACAAATGAAAATCGAAAAATTTTTGTTGAAAAATTAGCTGTTCATAGTCTGATCTCCGATTATCTTTAACAAAATTTCATCGAACCATTTATCATTACCCAACCTAAAAAATTGCCCCCGGCAAAATGCATATCACGCATGCTTCACGAATGGACAACAAGTTATTATTTAACAATGTCTACCCGAATTCTTTCTACTTGACCGAGTAAAAACAATGAACAATCCAGCTCCTTATGACCAGCACATGTTAAACTTCTTCTCATAAAAACCAGCATGGCCATTGGCTATTGTCCAACGTTGGAAAAAAGAGCAGACTTGCATAAAAACATGTTTTCGTCTCGTGTCGCCCACATTTGTATATAAGGGCAAAAAAGTTTCCGAAAAAGTATCAGTTTATCTGCCATGAAGACTCTCTTAATCGTCGCCTTAGCTGTTGCTTTCTACGCATTCTCTGACGCCTGTATTGGAGGCGGTGGAGGAGGAGGATGTGGTTGTGGTGCTCCCCCACCACCACCATGTGGAGGTGGATGTGCTCCTCCTCCTCCCCCACCACCAGCATGTGGAGGTGGATGTGCTCCTCCCCCACCACCAGCATGTGGAGGTGGATGTGGTGCTCCTGCTCTTCCCCCACCACTACCAGCACCTAGCTGTGGTGGCGGTGGTGGACCTATCGGAGGTGGTGGCGGTGGACCAATCATTGTCTGCTGCGGTGGTGGAGGTTCCAGTGAAGAACAAGGAGGTGGAGGCGGTGGATGTGGTGGCGGTCACATGGGAGGTGGTGGTTGCGGAGGTGGCGGAGGCGGTGGATGCGGTGGCGGTCACATGGGAGGTGGTGGTTGCGGAGGTGGTGGAGGCGGTGGATGCGGTGGCGGTCCCGTCGGAGGTGGATGCGGAGGTGGCGGCGGTGGTGGATGTGGTGGTGGCTGCGGACGCAAACGCCGTGATGTGAGAATTTTGAGTCGTATAAAGACCTCCGCCAAATAATTTTTAACCAAACTTGAATATATTTTCCTAAAAATTTTCAAAATTCAAAAATTTCGTTTTAATATCATTTTTTTATGAAAATTCAAATTTTTAAATATGAAATTTTAGGCCGGAATCAAAGAGTGGTTGCAAGCCAAGCGCAAGTAAGAAGTATGAAGCACTTCAACTTCTTCTGAATCTCAAACAGCAGCGATTCTTATTAGGTGCTAGGCTAACCGGCCTCATGTGTACATTGTTACTTTGTTATTTCCTAGTTGTAGTTTGTAGTGCCATATCAATTTCACCTCATAGAGTAGTAATAATAAAATAGGAGATATGAAAATTTCTTGTACACGCTTTAAAAACATGTCATATGACACAATCAGTTAGTGTATTGGGTGGGGCATATCCCCGTGGCATCATACGCGGGCAAGGGGGGGGGGAGCCTCCCCTCCCACCTTGCCCATGTATGTGTGGTATATAGCCAATGGGCATCCTACCCCTCCTCCATACATCCATCACCATTATGGGTAAGATCCAATGGAAACTTCCCCCAAAAGGTGGCTAAAAAAGTGGATTTTTGTGATTTGTCGACCATTTCGCCAAAATTTTATATATTTTTTTTCTAAAATAACTCCATGGGGGTTTTTCTATACGAGGAATCGATTGAGAACATTGAAAAATCTTAAAAACGATTCCCTGATTCCAAATCACCCCAAAAACCATAAAAAATTGCAAAAATACGGTTTTTGAGGCTGATTTGGGATGCGTTTTCAAGAATTTTCAATCGATTTTTCGCATAGAAAAATCCCCATAGGGTTATTTTAGAAAAAAATTTTTGACGAAAATTTGGTCGAAAAATCGAGTACCCCCTCCCATTGTGTAATATCTCCAATATTTCCTGAAAATCACGAAAATTTGTTTATTGAAACGATTAATCGGACATTAGGAAATTCAAAAATGTTAATGAAATTTATATATTTTTTTCCTTGATGTGTAAACGGAAGCGAATGTTTTTTTGGGTAGGGAGTTTCTAATCATAGGTCGGCAAGGTGGGAGGGGAGGGAGGGGACTCCCGATGAGGTGGTCCCCCACCAACTCATTAAATATGGCTAAAATTTTAATAAAAAAAGGACCTTTTTTTAGTTTGAGGTAGTCTTCTGACACCCAATTTTTACTACCTCATATGTTTGGCGGGGTCCATGACATAGGTGTCCAAACAGGGGTGGAGATGGGGGTCTGGTGTTGGATTGGGTCCCCAAAAATGGTCCTCCCCCCTCCCACCTTGCCGACCTATGATTATAAGCCCTCTACATTTTTCATTTTTTGGGGAATTTTTCGATCGGGTGATCGAAAATTTTTTCCTAAAATTTAAAAAAAAACCCTTTAGAGGGTAATTTACTGCGGAGAATCGATTCGTGCATTGCCGAAGCGTGAAAACGCTTCCCTGACCCTGATTCAGGGAAAAAATTCGTCTTTACAGAGAAAAACCCAATTTTTTCCCTGAATCAAGATCAGGGAAGCGTTTTCACGCATCGGGAATGCACGCAATCGATTCCCCACACAAGATTACCCCTAAAGAGTCATTTAAAAAAAATTTCGATCATCGAACGGGGCATGCACCCCTTTAACGATTTGCATGACATTATAAAATTTGAATTGTGACGAAATTTTTTTCTACTTTTCATATTTTTCATACAAAAACTCATTTTTGATTAAATACGAATTTTTTTTTACGATTTTGTTGTCACTTGATAGTGAAAATTTTTTCAAAAATTATTCATTTTTTCAACAAAAAATTGAATTTTGATCTAAATAGCAATTGTTGACACATTTTTCTTACTCAACTCCTGAGAAAGATTCTCCAAATCCTTTTCCAAAATCTCCGAAATCCACATCTCGCATTTCT
>JAQGCP010000059.1:0-25089 GCA_034699885.1 Acrobeloides thornei
TTGACCGACCGGTCATTTAGCGATTACTACTCAAAATCCCAAATTCTCAAAGGCCTAAGGGCCTTTAGGCCTTAAGCTATAGGCCTTAAGCCTTAGGCCTTAAGCATTAAGCCTTAGGCCTTAGGCCTTAAGCCTTAGGCCTTAAGCATTAAGCCTTATGCCCTAAGCCTAATTCAAATTGAAGTATAAAATTTCAGTCGGCCAAATGACCGAGTCGGCCAAATGACCGAGTCGGCCAAATGACCGAGTCGGTTAAGTGACCGGAAATCCTTACAAGGGACATGTACGAAGTGACGTATGAATTTTTCAAAAAGTCCTATATATTCTGAAAGAGCACACCTGATAATCCTTTAGAAATAACAAAATTAGCCGCTATAACTCTAATCCTGAGGAGATAAAAAATATACACTACTATATAAGTAAAAAACGATCCATTCAATCAAAAAGCAGGATGACTCAGTGGATCGGTTGCAGGCTAATGACCGGACGATCCGACGTTCGACTTCCCTTGCCGTCCAAAAGTTTTTGCCTTTTCCTAAAAATTTGCTTTATTCTTTCAGGATTAGAGTGATAGTAGCTAATTTTGTTATTTCTAAAGGGTTATCAGGTATCTCTTTCAGAATATATAGGACTTTTTGAAAAATTCAAGCGTCATTTCATAATAGAAAAAATTAACTTAGAAGACTCAGAAGAGAAAAATGGACTCAGAAGATACAGATGAAGATCTCAGTTGAGTCAACTGGTTTTTTAGGCTTTTGTTTGAGGGGTCCCAAAAAATTTTAATTCCGACACCCTTAGTAATTTGGTCGGATGCGTGCGTCGCAACGTCACTGGGTAATTATGGTGATGTTTTTGGGATTGGGAAACTTTTGAATTTTGTTATTGGTATTGTAAATTTTTTTGCGACTACACTGTAATCCAATGGTGTAAAATGTTTAATTTTACACCATTGGATTATAGTGTAGTGCATTGTAAATTTGTAAATAATTTTGACCTTCTAAACACAATTTATATTTAAAACATAGTAAATAGTTATTAACTTGAAGTATTATATATGTTGCGCCCGATTCTGAATCGGGGCACCCGTTCATGAACGAAATCAGATCGGGCGTGGCCGATTGGCTAACGTGCTCGGCCTTCATAGGGCACAGGTTCGATCCCGCCCCCAAAAGTCATTTTTTATTTTGTTGTCAAAATTAATGAAAATTTTTGTAAAGGGTTTAATTTACTCTTGTATTTAAAAACTTCGCCAAAAATCGAGTTTAAATCCATTTCGGTCGCCCGATGGCTCAATCGATATCCCCAATGAAGCAATTTTTTTAGAAAAAAATTTTATTGAAAAAGTTTCTAATTTCGAATCTTTAGCCCAAAAATACTGAAAATTACAATTTTTAAATTTTCCTTATTTTTAAAAGTTTGCCAAAAATCGAGTATAGGACGGATTTCTTCGATTGACGGCAATCTTGAAAGTTGGTAAGCTGATGAATTTTTTACAAAAGGAATGATTGAAAAAGCTTTTAAGCTTGATGAGATATGATTTTTTGAAAATTATGCTTTTCGATTTTTGCCTTATTTCCAAAAACGTGCAAAAATCGAAAAAAGGCATAAAAAAGGTTTTTATAATGCAATTTTATCGCGTATAAGAAGTTACCCTCATAGCCGAGTGGCTAAGACTCTCGGGTTATATAAATTGCGTGCAGGTTCGATTCCCAGCAGAAATCGAATGTTTTTGCCCCTTCCAAAAACAATTAGAAATACATAAACTCGGAGCGAGGACGAATGCCGAGCTCCGTAGTATGAGTAATAAATACAACTTTTTTTCTCCTCCGGGCGCGAAGCGCTCGGTCCTCCGGTTCTTTACTGTAAACAACAAAAAATGCTCCATTATGTTGTAAGATTTTTCTAAACGCATTTTTAATAGAAATTTTGAAAAATTTTCGTTTCAATAACCCAAAACAATCTTCAAATTGGATAACTATGGTGTCACTTTCTTCGTCTCGAAGAGAAGAATAAAATGCTGTAATTACTTTTTAAATAAATTTAAAAAATTCGTATAAAAAGCCCGTTTAGAAAAATCCTACAACCCTCCATTTTTCATGAATTTTCCGCATTTCTATAAAAATTACATTTTTTTTATCAATCTGGGGCCTGTTACTCCACTTGTGTAAATGTAAGTGTAAATGTAAAAATGTTTACATTTACAGTTACATTTACATAAGAATTTACGAAAATGAGCTGAAAATATTTACATAAATTTTTACACTGTAAATGTAAAATAATTTTACATTTACACTGTAAAATATTTTACATTTACACTTACATTTACACAAGTGGAGTAACAGGCCCCAGAATTTTCGAGAAAACACGTTTTTGAAATGTCAGAACTTTTACCGCCTAGGTCAGGACTTTTGCTGCCTAGGCCAGGACTTTTGCCGCCCCCTGTACTTTTGCGGAATTGAAAAATGGATGTTTTACGAATTTTGGGCCAAAAATATTTTTCAGATTTTTTTTCAGCCGTTATGTGGAGCAGTGTAATCTATTTTTTATGCTTTTGATGGCTTTTAACCAAATTATATCTCATCTTTATACTTTTATGTTATTGATTTTTAGAAAGATTAATTTCAAAATGTCGAAAAACCGAGAAAGGTATACTCATGAAGATAATCGACGGATGTGGAAATTTTTGTACGAGTATGACTTCTGTTTCGGTTCCAGAAACAAACCAAGCGGTTGATCGCCAACTACTCGGCTTGTTTCTCGAACCGGACCATTCCTAGTTAAAATATGATGAAAATGGATAATTTTATCCAAAATTGTATTTAAAAATTAGAATTGTTGGCTAAAAATTGAAGTTTTGGGCCTTGCACTCGATTTTTGACCCATTTTGAGCTTAAAATTGGGTCAAACATTTGATTTTAGACCCATTTTTGAACTCAAAATTGGGTCAAACACTCGATTTTGGACCCATTTTTGAGCTCAAAAAATTGAAGACACATTTTAGTTTTACACTCACTTCCCCAAAAAAGAAAGATTATTTATTTTTACAGTCAAACCTCGATATAAACGCTCCCCCTCCATTTCGATATAAGCGGCCCTCCCTAGGGGGCGTTTATATCGAGGTATTGACTGTAATACCAAAAATTTTTTCAGTCAAATGCAGGCCAAAAATGAGAAAGTAAAGTTTATTGGTGGATTGGCAATCTGGAATGAATATGCTGCGAAATATAGTGCTACCAATAAGCACACTGTGCAGAGTTTGGCATCACAGTATATGCATTTCAAAAATTTTGGTTTTATTGTTCGAATTTTTAGTGGCTGCAAATTTTTGAGAGACAAATTCGAGGAAGCTGATTTGCTGAAGGAAGAGCTATTTGCATTGATTGAATATTTTGATTGGCCACTTGAAGAAAGACAGAGGATTTAGTAAGTGGGCAGGAGGATTTTGTATAAAATTTAATTGCACAATTTTCAGCTTACAACAAAAATTTAAAGTCGTTATCGACTTGGATGCGGATGGAAAGATTCAGGATGTTCGCGATTATGTAGAGATTGGTAACCATAGAATTAAGGAGTTAGCACATCACCGAAAATTGTCTCATCTAGACCAAAATTCCAAGAAACAAGGAGTACCGGAAGTTATTTATCTGTCGAGTGACTCAGAGCCAGAAATTGTGATAGAAAATATCCGATCGGGAAGAGAAGAGATCATTGATTACGAAGAAGATGTAATTGATGGTTAGATTTCTAAATTAAAAAGACCAAGTGACTCAATTTTGAGCTCAAAAATGGGTCCAAAATCGAGTGTTTTACCCAATTTTGAGCTCAAAATGGGGTATAAGAGCCGAAGTAGCTCCAAACGTTTTTTAGTGTCACAACAAGAAATAGACGAGTTCGAAAATTCTGCACAAACGATAGGTAACCAGGAAACGACGGTAGAGATCACGACTGTGAATGAAGAGCCGACTATTGAAATGGAAGAAAGTTGTGAAATTGATTTGAGCCTTAAAATGGACGTGGATCGACTCAGTGAATCGGAAGCTAACGAAGGCCCAGAAAATCCTGCACAAACGATTGGAAACCAGGAAACGACAGCAGAGATCACGACTGTGAATGAAGAGTCGACTATTGAAATGGAAGAAAGTTGTGAAATTGATTTGAGCCTTAGAATGGATGGACCCAGTGGATCGGAAGCTAACGAAGGCCCAGAAAATCCAACGCAAAACGAGATAGTGCCGGATTCTTTGCCGTTGCGAGAAAACTGCCGTGAAAATCAGGAAGACCTTCAAATTTGTAGAGATGGAACAGCAGCCTTCGTTCAAGTGAAGCATGAACCTGTGCCTCAAGATTTTTTGGCTACTGGAAATTATCCATATGACTCACAAAGCTCTGTGTTATTTATTGAGCCTAAAGAAAAGGAATTTGATGGACCAGTTTTGGAGGTCATTTTTTAAATATTTTTTAGTAATTTTATATTTTTGAACCACAAAAATACGATTTATGGCAATTGTTGGACTCAATTTTTGTCCTAAACAATTGAAAATTTTATAAATGTTCGATTTTTTCAGATTACGGACGCGGATATCGAAAACCCTACTCAGCAAGCTCTGTCGGAAAGTTCTTTCAACTGTCGAAAAAAGCCGAAGAAAATACCACGAACAGTACCAACTTACAAACTCGATCCATTTACGAAGTTGCTGATTAAAGATCCAGTTATAAACTTGGTAAATTGATTTTTGGGCTCAAAATTGGTCCAAAAATCGATTTTTGGATCAATTTTATAACAAAAATCGTTTTTTTAAAATCAGTTTTGAGACCAAAAATCGATTTTTGAACTTATTTTAGGCCAAAAATTGATTTTAATCCGACTTAAATCGATTTTTGGCCCAATTTTGAGTTTAAAAAATCGATTTTTTGAGCTCATTGTTAAAAATTTTCAGAACTGTGGACACATATATGACCACACAGGTATCTACGAATACTTGAAGCAGAAAACTGGAAGCCGCCGAATCTCGCTCTTCAAGCGAACCCATTGCCCCGTAGCTGGATGTGGGAACAAAGATCACTTAACTTTGGCCTGTGTAAAGCCATATCCGGAATTCTTCGACTACTTTCCCAATCCATAAAAATCTATAGAATTTATTTGTGCACAAGTAATTTTTGTTCAATTGTTATACTAATAAATTATTTGTTGATATTTTTATTTGTAAAGAGCCGAATTTTTGCATAAAAATTGGTCAATGAAAAAAACTATTTGAAAAACCAAAAATTCGCTCAAATTGAAACTCATGTATTTGAGAATAGACTGTTATACACGGTGGGCAAAAAAAATCGTACTTTTGCATTTTTTCGCGAAAAGTTTTCAAATTCAAAAATCACCTATAAGGGATATTTTCGTGCGAGAAAGCGTGCAATCGATTTTTCGCATGAAGATACCTCTTATAGGTGATTTTTGAAAAACATTTTTTACCAAAAAACGCAAAAATACGATTTTTTGGCTCGCTCTGTAGTGAAGCAAGGTTATTTTTATCGCATAGTTGAATATTTTTTAACAAATATTGTAAATAAAATTAATTATTTGTTTGTCGGTGTGAATGTTTTGTTATTCTACAAGTTGATATTTTTATGTTTTGGTCATTTAAATGTTTAATGGTTTTTTCGATTTTCGGCCCATTGGAAGAGCGTATGTATTCAGTTCACTCCACAACTTGTGTATCCCCCATGTCTGCCTATTGGGTCGTCCAAAATTTGAAAATTGCGATGTTGGTTCTTAAAGGGGCGTAACATGGCATATTCTCGAAAAAACGCGAAAAAAATTTTTCTAGACCTAATTTTATACGGGGAACCGATTGTGCACATTTTCGATACATGAAAACGACGCCTAGAGTCTAAGATTAGACATCGAAAATGGCAGTTTTTGGTTCAAAAAAAGAACTTCTTTCCTTGAATCAGGTTCAAGGAAGCGTTTTCAGGATTCTTAAATAAGCACGATCAATTTTCCGCATAAAATTACCCCTAGAGTGGGCATTTAAAAAATCTCTGAGTCCCAAAAATGCACTTTTTGCGCCACCCTGATCTTTTTCTCTCTTCATGTTTCATCACTTTGATTTTTTCATGTTCTTTCAAAAGTGGTGTAATTTTTGTGCATAATCATCTCTCTGTTAAAGTAGAGTTTCTAACGTAAACTTTTCTGTCGTGCACAAAACTTTCGATTGATTAGCACTTTCATTCATTTATTGATAAAGTCAAAATCAGGTTGTAACTTTATTTTCTGAATTAAATGTGCGCTCAAAATAGTCATCAGGTAAAAAAATTTTTATTTTTTAAAATTTTAGCTTGTTTTATCCTCTTAAAATGTATGTTTTATCTCAGGGATGCCAAGAACATTTGTTTCAAAATCAGAAAATCTGACTTTAAAAATCAGATTTTAGGAGCAAGATGCTAATTTTCCATATATTTCTTATAAATTTAACAAAATTTCGCATCTTAAAAATCAAATTTGACACTAAAAAATCAGCATTTTGCCAGGTTTGACATCTAAAAATCAGCACTTTTATGAAAAGTCAGCAGACTTGACACCCCTGTTTTATCCTCTTAAAAATTCGCATGATTGAAATTTGAGCCGCACCTTTTATTTTATCTAGTCTACTTTGCACTTTTTCTTAGCTTAGTTGTACTTTCTTTGATCTTTCAAATTTCGCGCCTTCCACTTTACTATGGCTTTATATTTTAGAGGGTTACGACTTGGAGTGAGAAGAACTCTAGGAACGTATGATCAAAGAAAGCACAACTAGAAAGTCATCAAGGGTCTTTGATTAGACTCTATTCTTTTTATTGTCTCTTTTGTTAGGCACATGTGAGATAGTCATGGCGTGTTTCTGACGCGTTTTAATTTTTTCACCGCTAAAAATTGTTGTATATTTTTTTGTCTTGAATTATGTCTCAGCAGGTATGTCTCTAATAAGATCTTTGTTCGTTTGATATTCTTTGTGTTCCAAGTCCTCGTAGAATCGAACAACTAGTAGCATAGTGATGACTGGACCGTCTCCCGAAATCCGAAAATTTTTAATATGATCCCAAAAATTAAAAAATCATAAGGTACCTTTAGAGCAGTGGCGTAGCCAAGGGAGGGGGACACTCTTCCCGTTCTTTAAAACAATTTGAAATTTTTCCTAAAAAAACATAAGGGGATCCTTAGGATGCGTTCAAGCATGCCAAAAATGTTGTCAAAAAAATTTTCAAGTAATTTGTTTGATTTGGACAACTTTTTTGACAACATTTCGACAACATTTTGACAACTTTTTAACAACTTTTGGCAACTTTTTTGACATGCTTGAACGCACCCTAAGGATCCCCTTATGTTTTTTGAAAATTTTTGAAAAAATGTCCTTTTTTTTCACTAAAAAATGACATTTTTCACCAAAAATATTCAAAAATGGCTATTTTTGCCTAATGTGTTTTTTTGTTGCATTTTTGCCAAAATTGAGATTTTTGGCCAAAAATGCAATTTTTTGGTCAAATTTAGAAACCCAATATGACCGACTCTGGTAATATTACAAAAATTGTGGTGGGCAGTGCAATAGCCACCGTCGTTTTATCAGTGTCAGTTTATGTCCTCTATAAGAAGCTTGGTTGTTGCGGATCTAGACAAAAGAAGGTATATATTGCCTGTATTTTTGAGTGATTAAATTCATTTTTTGTAGAAAGAAAAAGGTCCAAAGACCCTGGAAGATCCGGATAAAAAGTACGCGCTGAAATTAATCGAAAAGGAGGAAGTGAGCCATGATACGAGGAAATTTAAATTTGGTCTTCCTTCGAATAACCATATTTTGGGATTGCCTGTTGGACAGCATATTTATATGAGTGCGACGGTATAGCCCATCTTTTGGACTTTTTTTGTAAATTTATTACCATTTTTAGATCGATGGAAAATTGGTCGTCCGCCCGTATACTCCAATTTCGAGCGACGATGATCAAGGCTTTGTGGAATTTATGATTAAAGTGTATTTCAAAGATGTAAATCCGAAATTCCCTGATGGTGGAAAAATGTCCCAGCATTTGGAGACCCTGAAAATTGGTGATACTATGGATTTCCGTGGCCCGAATGGGTTGATTGTTTATGAAGGAAATGGAACTCTTGCAGCTCGGCCGGACAAGAAATCTCCACCAAGTCGGAGGAAGTACAAGAATCTTGGGATGATCGCCGGTGGAACAGGAATTACGCCGATGCTTCAGATTATTTGGGAAATTTTGAACAATCCAGCTGATCCAACGAAAATTTGGATATTGTTTGCCAATCAAACGGAAGATGATATTCTATTGAGGTGAAATTTGCATATGCAAATTGAAATTTTTTTTTTAAATCCAATTTTTTCAGACCCGAGTTAGACATATTAGCTAAGGAGCATCCCGATCGCTTCAAAGTCCATTACACCGTCGACCGACCACCCGCCAACTGGAAATACTCATCCGGATTTATCAACGATCAGATGATTGCCAAGAACTTGCCTGCACCAGCCGACGATACCGCGATTCTCATGTGCGGACCTCCACCTATGATCAATTTTGCTTGCACTCCGAACTTGGACAAGCTATCTTACAATCCCCAGCACCGTTATATTTTCTAGAAATGCGAAATTTTGTGTTATTAGTGTGTAGAATGTATTAAAAATTTTAGTGTATTTTAATATGCCTTATTAGTTTATTAACAAATAAAACTTTAGTCATGTTTTTGTTGTATTTTTTTAATGTAAATTTCATTTATGTATCTTTGATATATGTTTTTTAAAAGTCAGGTGTTCCTTATGAATTGTGTAATGATGCTCAAAGTCATAAAATGTGGCAATTTTGCCATCGAATTGTTCGAAATTTTTGCCTCGAAATCGAAATTTCGACCCCCAAAAATGGTAATTTGAACTTCAAACCAGAACTAGTAATTTGGCGGACAAAATTTTAATTATTTTAAAAAATAAATTGACTAATTTTCATCCATTATAAAATAGATCAAAAATGGTTTTCGACAAAATTCGTGAATATTTATATGGAAATGTGAAAAATGGTGAAATTACTAATGCAGATGATCCTTCTATACCAACATGGTGGAAAGTTACGATTGTGTTAGGTTTTGGAACAGCAGTTTATTGGTTTTATAAACAGAGGCAAGTTGAATTTTAAAAATTAATTACTTATCCTCTTGGCTATAACCATCGGGGGAAAGCAATTAAAACAACTGAAACACGCACTAAATATGCAAATTTTAGAAGGTCATATGCAAAATTGAATGGAAATTTAAAAACGATCTCATCAAATAAAGAAAACGTAAGTGATACTTTTTCGAAAAATGCAAACTTTTCAAAATACTTATTAAGTGTTATGAAAAATTTGCATTTTTCGTTTCAATTAAATTTCAAATAATTTTAGCATGGCGTTTTGTTTTCCGACAAAAATATCAGTCATGAAGTTGTTATTATTGAAAAAGAACATGTCACTCATGATGTTCGTCGATTTCGGCTGAAACTTCCAGAAGATGACATGCTTTCTGGTATATTACCAGGAAAACATGTAAAAATAAATGCGAATGTAAGTAAAAAAGCGGTGCTGATACCCCCTCTAACAGAATGTAAAAATTTAATGGCCAATATTTTAGATCAACGGTCAAAATCTGATGCGATTTTATTCCCCAGTTTCCGATCCAAAAGCAAAGGGACACTTTGAAATTGTGCTGAAAATCTATCCTTCAGTCGAAGGAGATCCAAAAGCAGGAGTGTTTTCGCGACACTTGGATAGCAAAGATGTCGGTATGTCGTCATCTTGTGACGCTTTTTTCAAAATTTTCAGGTGACCATCTTCTCATTTCCGGACCATATGGAGCTATGGCTTATCAAGGAAATGGCACTTTTCTAATCCGCGACAAAGAACTCAAAACTTTCAAACATGTTGCTATGATAGCTGGTGGAACGGGGATTACCCCCAAGCTTCAACTTATACGTTCTGTTATTAGGAATAAGTCCGATCCTACCCGTGTCTCACTCATTTATACAAATAAGACGCCAGATGATGTTGTATGCAGGTAGTATATAACCTCCCTTGTTAACTATAAAAAATAGTTTTTATAATACCTGTATATCCGAATTTCAGTGAGGAACTCGAAGATTATGCCGCCGATGAAAAATTCCGACTACTATTGACATTGACTCGTGTGGATAGAGGACAACTTCCAGATTGGCCACATAGTTTTGGAAGGATTGGAGTGGATAAGGTCAAAGAATTTTTCCCCGAGCCGAGTGAAGATGTGTTAGTGCTTATATGTGGGCCTAAAGGGATGAATGCTACGGCCAAGTCAATATGCGAAGAGTTGAAATATCCAAATGTTCATGTTTATTAGAAAACTACTGTGATCTCTATTCTTATTGTTTTGTATAATAAAATCTAATCAATTAAATCTAATCATATTGTTTTGTATAATAAAATCTAAGAAAAATATAGTTTTTATTTTTTTAAATAATTTTTACTCATAAATTTTTAAATGTATAACCACATGTGTTTGAATGTTGCAAAAGTTTGACCCCCCTCCAACTTCAGACGAAGTGTACGATTAATCATTAAAAGCTTTTTGGACAATTCTTTTTTAATTTGTCGAGCAACACTAGAAGGAAACAGCTATGTATGTTTTTCCGCTGAAACCTCGTAGAAAGTTATGACGATTTTACTGAAAAAGTTTCAGTAAAAACAAGGTTTTAGCAGAAAAGCATGCGAAGCTGTTTTCTTCTAATATTTCTCGACAAAATAAAAAAAAGAATTTTCAAAAAAGCTTTTAATGGTTAATCGTACACTTCGTCTGAAGTTAACGCATAAAGGTCCGCATTAAAATAAGATAACAATAAAGTCCGAATGTCACAGCATAAAACATAGAGTATCCTAAAATAAACGTAAAGTAGAGATGCAGTACACATATAGAATAAGTTCAAATATCATAACACAAAGACACAATAACTATACTTTAAGCACACTATTCAGCTTTGTCCTTTTGAGAGTAGCAGAGAAGGGGGTAGGCACGTAAGCTCGGTCGGGAGTATTATATAAAGTTTGAGAGCTTTTTTTGGTTAGACCCCCTCCGAAAATACGTAGTTTTTGAGGATCAGAATAATTTTCTTTACACCGTTCCACCATTTTTGGACATGGGGAACACTAAAAAATAAGTCCCGGGACTCTTGATCAAAAATTTGAACTTTTGAAAATTCATATTTTCGACCTCTTGGTTTTGGGTCAAAAATTCGAAAAATTAAAATCGTTTTCAGGCTTCGGGAATGCGCACAATTGATTCTTCGCATTGAAAAACCCCCAATATAGTCAGTTTCCAACATTTTCCGAGATCAAACTTTTTTTTAAACACACATGATAACATGTTTTTTCCTATTTGCCAAATCGATTGCCTGCACTCGCACAATCGAGCAGTTTCAAAATTTGTTTTTCCTCTTCCATCCAGATAGCGGCCTTGTTGTTTTTGTCACTTTGCGAAATAGCGTCTAACGCGATGAAATAATTTGAGAGAAAGACGGCAATCCACAATGGTTGTTTATTCACGTGCTATGCTCACAGGGGTTGTTTGTGTGTGTTTGCGTCGGCATTGACTTTTATGACCACTACCAAAGGCTTATATAAAGACTGGTTTAATCTTTATGAAAGATATTTTTGCTTGATATTTTTATTTTTAATGGTTTGTTGCCGTTTTTGTCATATCAGACAGACAAATAGCAAGTTGGGTAGCACTAATTGCAATTAGCTCGTCTCGATGCTTTTTTAAATGGCGAATATCTTTTCAAGATAAACGAATTTTGGCACTATTACTTTTTTCACGTTTTTGGTTTTTCACGTTACTTTTTTCACTCTGACTTTTTTCACGTTTTTTCATGCAATTTAAAAAAAAGTAATAGTTTATATCGTGCGGAAAAGTGAAAAAAATAACGTGAAAAAAGTAAGAGTGAAAAAAGTAAGCGTGAAAATGAACGTGAAAAAAGTAATAGTGCCCGAATTTTCGAATGTTTCTTTTACATTTTTATGCATCTTATTGTGGATTATAAATTTGCTGAAGACTACATTCGATAATTCGTTAGAATCTCTAAAAATCTCGACAACGTTGTCGAGAAATCGTAAAGTATATGCAAATTTCAGTGCAAATCATAAAAAACGATGACAACGTTGTCGAAAAATCGTTGTCGCGCGACAATGTTCGACAACGTTTAACAGCGTTTTCTATTGAGCTCGACAACGTTTCACAGCTCATTTAACAGTGTTTTTTGGGCGTGACAACGACTAACGTGCACCCTAAATGAGCTGTGGAACGTTGTCGAAATTTCTCGAGATTCTCGACAACGTTGTCGAAAAATCGTAAAGTATTTGCAATTTTCAATGCAAATCATAAAAAATTATGACAACGTTGTCAAAAAATCGTTGTCGCGCGACAATGTTCGACAACGTTTAACAGTGTTTTTTATTGAGCTCGACAACGTTTCATAGCTCATTTAACAGTGTTTTTTGGGCGTGACAACGACTAACGAGCTCCCTTAATGTAACGAAATTAAATAAACAATTAAAAAGAATTTATTTTGGATATTTTACACAGCAGAAAGCTCAAATACATGAAAAAAATATGATTAGATTCTCGAATAAACACGTCGTTTTTTGTATCCGCTTTGTTCGACGGCATGACCACCAGCAGCAGAACTTCCAGTTCCACCAGCAGAACCACCTGCTGCTGGAGCTGGAGCTGCAGCTCCACTGCTAGCTCCTCCATATCCACCAGCTCCACCGGCTCCACCAGCAGTGCCTCCAGCTCCGGAGCCACTTGCACTTGTTCCAGCACCTCCCAATCCACCAGAGCCTCCTGCAGCTCCACTTGAACTGCCAGCTCCAGAACTACCACTAGCAGCTCCGGCAGCTCCAGAACCACCAGCGGCTCCGGTAGCTCCACCTGAGCTGCCAGCTCCAGAACCACCACTAGCAGCCCCGGTAGCTCCACCTGAGCTGCCAGTTCCAGCTGAGCTGCCAGCTCCGGAACCACCACTGGCAACTCCACCAGCGCTACTTCCAGATCCACCACCTCCTACTGTAGCAGCACGACTACCTCCAACTGCTCCACCACTCGCTGCTCCATCATGTGCTCCAGAGTCTCCCAAACTAGCAGTCCTTGGTGGACAAGGACAGTAAGCAGCATCTCCACCAGGTTCACCATCTTGACCAGGTCCTCCGGGTTGTCCATCACCACCAGGTTGACCGGGTTGTCCAGGAGCACCGGGTGGTCCACCGGCACCGGGCGTTCCGGGTCCACCAGGTTGTCCGGGTCCACCAGGATTGCCATTGCCTCCAGGTTGTCCAGGTGGACCTTTAGGTCCAGGTTTTCCAGCTCCACGAGTGCCAGCTGCACCAGGTTCACCAGGTCCACCGGGTTGTCCATCTTGGCCAGGAGCACCAGCGTCACCAGCAGGTCCAGGAGGTCCAGGTGGACCTTGTCCGCCACCTTGTCCTGGTTTTCCAGCATTTCCGGGTTGACCATTTCCACCGGGTTGGCCAGGGCCTCCAGCTGGGCCAGGAGGACCAGGTGGGCATTTGATGCATTCACCACCGTGTTGTTCACAAGGAGCAGCATCTTTGCCAGGCTCTCCAGGGTTGCCATTGCCTCCAGGCTGTCCATTTTCGCCTGGTTGTCCGGGTTGGCCAGGTGGTCCTGGGGGTCCAGGAGCGCCTAGAAAAGTTTTTAGAAATGAAAGGCTTGGGGACACTTACAAGTTGGTTTAGTTGGTTCGCATTGGCACCAAGCAGGGAGTCCTTCGCGTTTAGAACGAGCGAAGATGCTTTGGAAGGGGTTTTCACGTGGTTTGGAGGGTGGGGTTACTAAGATTTGGAAGTCCATGAGTAATGACCAAGCGGCATCGGTGTCGACGCGGAAAACCTGAAAATTTGAATTTTTTGGGAGCAGTTTTAGTTAGTGGTGTAGCCAGGAAGAATTGTAAAAGACCATTTTCAGCCCCAATAGTTATTTTTCAAAAAGTTCGCCAACTCGTAAATTTTTTTGATCCCCTCCCCACGGTACACCAGAGAGGAAAAGGTGCAGACAAAGGTAAAAATTTAAAAAAATCGCCAATCGATTCAGTTCGCCGAGCGCTTCAAAACGAGTACCATATCATGGGGTTTTGAGGATTTGACCCATGGCTGATTGGCTAACGTGCTCGGCTTCACTCATAGGGCGCGATCCCTTGAACCTGCGCCCCGTGAATGCTGAGCATATTAACCAATTGACCATGGGCTAAACCCCAAAGCTCAATGATATGGTACTCGTTTTGAAACTTTCGACGAGCTGAATCGATTGGCAAAAATTTTTTAATTTTGACCCTTGCTTGCACCTTTTCGGCACTTTGATGCTCCTGAATTCTCAAGATATGTCTGGTACCATTTCATGTTTATGGCCTTACTTGAACTCCATCCGTAACCCGATCATTAATCTCATTGATTTTCGTATAGATCGATGAAATTCCATACAAACAAGCAATAGCTGCAACAATCGAAAAGAACGAGGCAAGACCCAAAACGAGCTTGCCCTCAGACATCTTCCTTTTTCGGTAACCCCTTAGGTGGATGTACTGAAGTTATACCACAAAATCATCCTTATATACTCATAAAAATTCTACTTCTCTAACCTTGATTAAAGCACATGCCTTTAGATTTTTTCTCTAAAGACATATCAGGTTTATGTCCTTGGGGCCAAGTTAGCTAATTTCACCGTTCATTGATTTTTTACGAGAAAAACAAAGGGAATACTCGTTTATGGTGCAAATAGATCAAATTAAAAAGTACTCAGTTGGAATGGATTAATTGCCCGTCAGATAAAGTTATCTAATAACATGTTTCCGCGTAGCCCATAAAAAATGACTTTCTTGATTTATCTATTAGGGATATCAGATGTACATAAAAACACAATAGGTACATAAAAAACAATATTTAATTACAACTGGTTTATAGGATAAAAGAAAAACATGAAACCTATTCGCAGGAAAATCTGGAAGTAATATTTCATGATTGATGAAAAGAAGGTGTTCAATTGCATAAACTAGAACGTGCAATAACTGAAAAATTATAAAATTGAATACAAAAAAATTCGGAAAACTTAACATTTTCTAGGTACAGCGCCTTTTTTTAGAAACCGATAATTTATACGAAAGTTGCTCCAAAATCTGTTCAAAATCAAAATCTATATTAAAAACCTACCAGTGAAAAAACCGCATCAAAAAAGCAACGAGGCAAGACCCAAAAAGAGGGCAAATAGGAACGAATGCACCGCACAGTTTTTTAAGGAATTTACTGCACAGGATCTTCCGCACAGAATCTTCCGCACAAGGATTTTCCGCATGGATCTTCCGCACATTTTTGAATTTTTTTCTCACATTTTTTAAAGATATTTTGCCAATTGTTTCAATAAACACGATTTTATTGAAATTCAGGCAACTTTTATAATGCGAAAAAATGTGCGGAAGATCCGTACAGAAAATCCTTGTGCGGAAAATCCGTGCGGTCATTCCGTGCGGATGTGTAAATGTGCGGAAAATCCTGTGCGGTAGATCCGTGCAGAAAATTCATGTGCGGAATTTTTCGTGCGGAATTTTTTTGTGCAGTGCATTCATTCCTAGTGCCATATTTTTTGTGCTTCCAACTGTGATTTTAATTTTTCTTGTTTCCCACTTACCCTGTGCTATGCAGAAAATACGTTTTCTTTATAAACTGACGTATAAAAAACTTTAATACAAGCTATTTTCAATTTCAATTAACCGTAAACTCTTTGATCACCGTTTTCATGTACTTAATTATTTAACATACGTCCATTTTTAATCATAAATTTCCTATTAGTAAGAACTAGCGACATGTATAAGAACTAACTAAATTTTTTATTCTTTTTAGTATAGGCAAAATGGGCTCTGGTTTATGCAAGATCGATCAGGTTTCTGATGAGTTATTGGAAGATTTTAAGAAGAGGCATAACGAAATTGAAGCTGAAATTGCGCAAGAGAAGTTAGATGATAAAAAGAGGATCAAGATGTTGTTGTTGGGTAAGACAAATTATTTTTCATTAATTTTTGCTTTATACAGGGTGTTTCTGCACATTTTTAATAAACTTTGAATTTTTTTTCCTCGAAAACGAAGAATATGTTTTTTACGAAATTTGGGGACTACCGTTTTTCGATGCACTCTATCGATTGGCGGCAGTTTTTTCAAAAATTCCTTAAGGAATTCAAGTTCAGGTTTTCGTTTCGATACTCAGACTCGTTCAAAATATTTGCATAACGCGTTCCCTTCTGCTAATAAATGCAAAAGACCGCATTTGAAAACCTTTTAAATTCACTGAGATATTCAACTTTCTTTGATGATAGGTTGTGCAGAAACACCCTATACATATATTTGATTTTCAGGAACATCCGATTCTGGTAAAAGCACTATTGCTAAGCAAATGAGGTTGGTGTTTTAGCCAAAATTTTAAAATTAATAACCCTCCCACGACGCGTTTAGTTACAAAAAAGTCGGCCACATACAAATGAGGGTTGGGTTGCCATAATGTCGTAAAAAACCTAAAATTTTTTTCAAAATAATGGTACTACCCCCTCCATAATTTTTTCGACCTATTTTAGTTCCACTACACCCCTTCATCCCCTCCCTATCCCCAGGCGCTACTCTCTACCCCAGACCCGAAGCTTGGATTCAGGTTGGGGGGCATTTATGAAAAGGGGGATATACCCCGAGCAAAAGTGGTTGACCCTGCGCAAATTTTGAGACGAAGACGCGAAAAAAACATAACAGGGACCCTTATTTTTAAATTTTTTGTGGAAAAATTAAAAAATTTTAATTTTTTAAACAAAATTTTCAATTTTTTAACTATTTCCAGTCAAAATTTAATCATTTTTGCCTATTTTATATATTTTTCCTTTAATAAATTTATTTGAGGAAGGGTCAAAAAATTTTTAATTTTTAATCCCTCAGCGCAAAATCGCGAAAAATTTATGTTTTTAAATAAATTACTTCTCGACCATTATTGACAAGGGCAAAGTTAGAAATCAATAAAAAGAAACACGTGCGATATTAAAGAAAACAAAAACTTTAATTTTTAAGAATGCAATAATTGGGCATCCTGCACAAATTTTTGAAAAATATCGACTCCTTTTTCACCTATGGGGGGAGGAGGAAGGGACGGCTCTTTTTTTGGTTTGAGCAGTGACGTAGCCAGACCCCCAAGTACGGGAAAAGGTACTGTAGCTCAGTTTTGAAAAATGAACATATTTTCAAAAAAATTTTCGAAATACGGGGGGCGGTACTGTAGTTCGATTTTGTATTTAAAAAATGGGGTTTTCGGCTAAAAACCAGGCACATAAAAAGAGAGGGGGCAAGGGGGTTTATAGACGCCCAATTCGAACAATTGAAATTTTTTTTTTTAATGGCACCTCTTATGTTTTTCCTATTGTTCTCCTTATGGGAATCAAGGGGTATAGACCCCCGAACATGGATTCTCCCTACGTGCCTGCATTCCCTGCATCGAAAAACACATGTAGGATTTTTTAAAGAAAATTTTATGAAAAAAAATTTTTTTCGGAAAAAAATCCTGTCATTTGTGGAAGTTAATGCTTAGTAGTACCGAAATTGTAACGCTAAATTTAATTATTGAAAAAATTTAGAATATTGCACAAAAACGGCTTCAAAGAATCCGAGTTAATCAACTTTCGCTACATGATTTATTCGAATCTAATAGTCTCATATCATCACGTCGCCAGTGGTATTATCAATTTAAGTATATTAGTGCCTGAAAATGAAGTGGTATGCTAACACAAATAATAAAAAACTTCATTTGAACATTTTTAGGATCTGGTATACAGATTTAAGGTCGAATATTTTACCATGTATGATATAAATGATAAGGAGCAGATTGAAATTTTAAAAGAAATGAAAGATTATCAAAGTGTGAAAGAGTTGATGTCGAGAAGGACAGAGGTTTATTTACCGGATAATACAATTTAGTAAGCTTTTGAGCCATGCTAATCGAAATGTGAGAAAAATGGTGCAAACGCGCCGATAAGATATGCGCGTTTGGCGCGAATAGTGGAATCGACTTATTAGGCTTGAGCTAAGTCCAATAGTGCAATCCGTTTTTAAAACTTTGTTAATGGTAAAAAACCTAAAAACTTAGCCATTTTCGATCGCCATGCCGAGCATAAGTGTACAACCCCACTTAACCATAAATGAAATAATGGGTCCATGTATTGCTAATGTTAGTTACTGGTTGTCTCCTTGAAAAAATTTCATGTGCCTAATAATAGATCTGGGTTTAAAAAAAATCATTTTTAGCTTTTTTGACCAGTTAGATCGCATTCTTACTCCAGAATATACACCTAATGTAATGGATATTTTATATACTCGATTACCAACTTCGGGGGTTTATGAAATTTCATTCGGTTTTAAAGATTTTACTATAAGGTTAGAATTTTTACGAGAATCTTTAAACGGGGTGTACTTTGTATCTGCATCTCGAAATAAAAGTTTATTTTACAAAAAAGACTCTATTAGAAGCGATTTTAATAGGGTCTTTTTTGTGAAAATAAAATTTTTTCGAGATGCGGCTACAAAGTACACCCCCTTTAAAGGACCTGCAGTCCGTCCGGACAATCGATTTTTCGAAAAGAACTCCCCCCGAAGAGAATTATTTTGGTGAAAATTTTTGAAAAAATCGCATAAATCTTAAAAAAGTTTTTTTAACCACTATATTATTTTTTAGGCTCTATCTCATTTTGTGAGTCCCAAGTATTTATATGAGTCCCATGGACTTTTATGAGTCCTATCGATTGTTATGAGTCCCATGATATTTATTTGATAAATTTTTGGTAAAAATAAAATCTTTTTTTTAGGCCGGAATTGCCCGTTTTATATGAAAACCAGTTTTTTTTGAAAGAATCGATAAAGGTTTGGTCTTAGGCCTAGGCCTAGGCTTAGGCCTAAACCTAAACTTAAGCCTAGTCCTAAGGCTTAGGTCTAGACCTAAGTCTAAGCTTAAGCCTAGGCTTAAGCTTAAGCCTAGACTTAAGCTTAGACTTAGGCCAAGGTCTAAGCTTAAGCTTTTAAACTTTGTCGCTAGCCCTTAAAACAGCACCATTGAAAAACGTATATCAGGGGACTCATAAAAAATCGACAGGACTAATAAAAAATCATAGGACTCATAAAAGTTCATGGGACTCATATAAATACTTGGAACTCACAAAATGAGATAGAGCCATTTTTTAGGCTAATAGATGTCGGAGGGCAGAAAACAGAACGCCGAAAATGGATTCACTGTTTTGATAATGTTATGGCTGTACTATTTGTTGTTGCACTATCATGTTATGATCAGTTTACGTTTGAGGACCCCAAAAAAGTTAGCAACTTTTAAAAGCCTTAACTAAGGTGTTTATGGAAGCCCCTGCCTAAAAATTAATTGATTAAAGATCGAAAAAATATTGGACCCTCTCAGTGGCGTACCTATAAAAAAATTTTGGGGGGGGCCCAACTTGAAAAAAACATTTTTTTGCCTTGGTCCCCCCTTATGTTTTTTTCTCGAAATTTTGAGCAAAAACATAAGGGGGGACCAAGGCAATTTTTTCGAGTTTTTACAAAAAAATTTCAAAAATCACTTTAATCCCTTGTTTTTTCGCGAAATTTTTTTTGCTGAAAAACACTCATTTTTAAGCGGAAAACGCTGAGAAATTTTTGATTTTTGACGAAAATTTTTTGAAATCCTTAGTCAATGTAATTACCAGCGCCGCAGGCGAATTTTTTTGTTGAAAAATACTTGTTTATATGCTGAAAATGCTCAGAAAATGAAGAAAAAAAAGAATTTTTTTTTTCAAAAAATTCAAATTTTTGAAAAATTTAATTTTTCAAACGTTTTGTCCTCAAATATCCCGTCCGCAAAAGTCCGTCCGCAAATATCCGTCCTCAAGTACCCCACCGCCGAAAATTCCACTTTTTGTGGGATGCCCTGTATATTAAGAACTTGTTTGAGACAGAAAAATAACATTATTTTTTTTTATAGAAGTGCATGGTTGATAGCGAAGAGTTATTTTACACCATGTTTCAAAACAATTACATGCTCAAAAGTTCATTTATTTTATTCTTCAATAAAAAAGATCTTTTTGAAGACAAGCTCAAATACGTCGACCTCAAACAATTTTATCCGAAATATAAAGGTATCTTTACTATCCATATATTCCCGAAGTTTGAAAAGCGCTTTATTGATCCTGGTTCAGGCAAGGGAGTGCGTAGTGGCGTAGGCAAGGGGATAGGAGCATAGATGGATAGGGAAGTCCACTAGTGGACCCCCGCACTTGGAGACTTGACCCTTCCCTCGTAAATTTTTAGCCGAAAATTTTTTATCAATTTTTTCTTTAAAAATGACATTTTTTGCACAAATCACATTTTTGGCAAAAATTTCCCCTCCCCCCCCCCGCAAATTTTTGGAAAGTGGACCCCTCTATCCACATATAAGTAGATATGTGGGGGGGGGGGCAGGTGCTCCCTAGTGATCCAAAATTTAAAAAATCCCTACACATAATGGTCCCCCTTACATATGCACAAATGGTGGTAAAATTTTTGAAATGATAGGCATTCTCCTCAAATCCTGTACGGCATCTCTCTGGAAAAATTTTATCACCCTTTACCAGTGCCATAGGCATGATTTTTTTGGGAGGGGTGGATCGACCCCAAAATCATAATGGTGATTTTGGGGATGATTCTTTTTCAAAAATTGAGCAAAACTATAAGCATTTTTTCAAAAAATTAATTTTGTTGAAAACTTTATGCATAAAGAAAAAACCAGCGCCGCAAAAATTTGTTGGAGAATCTTGTTTTTAAGTTGAAAATGCTCAGAAAATTGCAAATTTTGTTTAAAAAATTCAAAGAATGTAGTCATTTTTGTGAAAAAATTAGAAAATTATGTCATTTTTAATGAAAAATAAAGGCGAAATTTTTTTGTTCAATCCTTATATTTAAGAAAAAACTAAAACCATAGACGAAAAATTTTATGTAAAATGCTTGACTCTGATTCAGAAAATTCTTCCCTGAATCAGATTGAGACTGACTACTCGTCAGGGTCTCAGTGAATCAGGTTCATTCAAGCATTTCCATGCTTCGATAAAGCGCGCAATCGATTTCCCAACTAGAAAAACTAATACATTGTTGTTTTCTGGCGAAAATTCGAATTTTAGCTCATTTTCGCTTCAATACACCCAGCTTTTGCTTGAAATACAGGGTGTATAAAAAACCGGAATTTGGACGATTTTTTCATGTTTTTTTTTGAAATTTTTTTTCGAAAATGACCCTATTTTTTATCGAAAAAATTATGCTTTTCCAAAAATTTACATAATCGAAAATAAAAAAGAGCGTTGTTTTAGGCGAAAATGACTATGAATCTGCTTCAAATTATATCAAAAGCCGTTTTATGAAGGTATTATTTTCTACTAAAGTAAAAGGCAAATTTTTTATAGAAAGACGATCCACGAAGAAAAATCTATTCCCATTTTACAAATGCTGTAGATACGAAAAATATCGAATTTGTGTTTAAGTCGACGTGTGAAATCATCTTGCAGGATAAAGTTAATCGATCAGGGGTGACTTGATTTTTAAAGAAATTTTGTTATCATTTATTTTCAGGTTGGTGCAAAAAATGGCTTTTTTGACATTTTGGGACCCGAGAATTTATTTATTGTTTTTTAAATGACCCCCAGGGATAATTTTATGCAGGAGAATCGATTTCGCGCATTCCCGAACCCGGAAAATGCTTTACTGATCCTGATTCAGGGAAAAAATTGAACTTTTGAAGCGAAAATGGTCATTTCCATCGTTTTTCTGCAATTCACTTTCTAGGGGTAATTTTTTTGCGAGAAAGCAATTGCACAAGTTTTCAAGCAATTGCACAAGTTTTCAGCCTTTAGAAAGGTAATTCTATGCGAGAAAGCTTTCTCGCATAGAATTACCTTCATTTTCCTCATTTTTTTCTAGATTTCTAGAAAAAAATGAGGAAAATGACCATTTTCGCTTCAAAAATTCAATTTTTCCCCTGAATCAGGGTCAGGAAAGCATTTTACGGGTGTGTGCTTAATTGATTCCCCGCATAAAATTACTCCTAATGGGTCATTTTTAGAAAAAATTTTCGAGTCCCAAAATGTCAAAAAAGCCACGTTTTTTTGCGCCACCCTATATTGATAAAATTTATATAGTAAATATATAATATCAAATCACAGAAAAGAGAAAAGCCTGAAAAATTACAGAAAATGAATTTTATATGTCAAAAGTCAACCAAAGTCTGTTTTTTCGGAACTACTACAATAGGGGGCCATTCACGTGAAAAAAGTTTTCTGGGAATAACCCCTCTAGGGGTAAGATCATGCGATGAATCTAAATCTGACATTTTCGAAGCGAAAAAACGCTTCCTTGATTCAGGGAAGGCGTATTGTGTATTGAAACGAAAAATGAAATTTTTGCCTAAAAACGACATTTATTCCCCGTATATTTTGACCCCTTTTGGGGTAAAAATATGCGGGAAATCCGAATTTGACATTTATAAAATTCCTCGGATTCAAGAAAAGTTGTATATCGACGCGAAAATTCGATATACAGCTTTTCTTGAATCCGAAGAATTTTATAAATCTCAAATTCGGATTCTCCGCATGTTTTTACCCCTAGAGGGGTCATTTCTGAAGGAAATTCGGAATACTTTTCCAGAAAAAAGCTATATCAAAATAAAATAGGTAGGTTTCATCAACACCCTGTATTACCTAACCCTGTGTATATGTAGAATTAAACATCCAAGCTAATTATACTATAGATTTTTTAAAATTAAAACAAACAAATTGGGGTCGGGGAATCAATTGCCGTCGTTATTTTCAATACTTGAAACGATCCATGGGGTGTTATCGTAAAAAAGCCCAAAAATTCGACAATTTTGTAAATATCGGTATACGACTCAAGTGACCCTGATTCATAAAAAATAATGTTGTCATTTTGATGGGCCAATCATGTTCTTGCAGTACCCAACATGATTCGACATGGCGAAACACCCGAGATATAGCGTGTTTCCAAAATTGGTCATTTTTGAGTATTTTCATAAAATGCTATCTTTAAGCATCCAATGTTATAAAGACAAAAACTGATCCCTAAAAAAAGTTTTTCCGAGAGCTATTTTCCATAATAAATGCAAAAAACCGCATCTAACAAGCTTTTTATTTGCAAAAGTTTAGGCATAGTCTCAAAAAAACCCGGTTTTCGGAAAATGCACTTCATCTCGAAACAGGTACTTCCGGGCATCCACGGCCAAAAGCAACGTCGAATTCGTGATCCCCGCATGGAAAAACCCTTATACTGTCTTTTTCGCTGCAAAATTTGACAAACACAGATTTTGTTAACTTGGAAACACATGTGCACTTCATTTATTCAAAAAATGATGTTTATCAAAAGAAAAGATTCAGAAATGTAGCTTGTCCTATAAAAATATGATCCTGATGAAGAAACCCCACAAATAACACAAACATAATGCATCCATTGAGTACCTCTAAATAGATGCCTTTAAAAAATTTTTATCATGTTTTTGTTGCTTGATCTCGGGTTTAAATTATCCAGTAGCCGCACATGGATTTGTAGGCGGTGGAGGAGGACCACTACAGCTAACATAATCAATATTAATAACGTATGGCCCAGAACTGGTACATGTGAAGGGTACGATGGCTAAAATGAGAGAAAAAAAGTGACGAGTCCAGAAAAAATGTCGTACTTCCAGTATATGTCGGAGGGCTATATTGGTTATTGAAATTATATATTGTCCCAGTGGATGAAATAAGCCCAGAATTTGTCCCAGGTTGAGTATTTTCTATAAAGATCATTATACAACAATAACCTAAAAACGGTTTTCTTTAGAAATTTTTAAATTGTACCCACCTGCTGCATTACAAAAGGGATTAAAATGATATCGTACCATCGAGCCCGGATTATATGGAGTATAACAAATCCCGGAGCTATCACATGCAGTAAAACTAGCACATGCGCTGTTCAAAACACTGATTGCTTCAGAGGAACTGAAGCAAAACCCCAAATATTGGGTTTTACCAACAAAACATTCATATTGGCCAGTGCCACTTGCACAAGTTTCTTTAAATAAATTTCTTGCGAATAAATGAAATTTAAATGTTACGTGTTGGTGTTTGCTGAGTACAGTCATTAGCGAATGCAGCAGGGACGTCTTGATTGATAAAAAGTTGTAAATTACCGGAAGGGCAAACGCATGCTGAAATAGGGTTATTTCTTTTTCTTCAAAAATGCAACTTTTAATATTTTTCAAGAAATACCGTATTTCCTCTAATAGACGGACATGTCCGTCTAATTACTTCAAATTAAAACTTCAATTAGTCTAAAACTTCAAACGATATTGCTAGTAAGTAAACAGATACAGTCTACTTTCTCTATGGATGCCACCTCGGGTTCGATACTCAGTTCCTAAATATTTTTTTTGCCTCTGAGCCCTATCGATTGGCCTATGCCAATCGATAGGGCTCGATGAGAGAGGAAAAATGGCACCAAAATCATAGGGGAACTCTTCAAAATAAATTTTGTAGCCCCATATCATGTTTTAAAAATCGATGAATGATCTAATGTCATTATAGTTGAATTAACAAATAAGCCCACGTGACCGAGTGGCTAACAAGGGAACCCCAAGATCTGCCGATTCTGATTTTTCTCAAACCAAGTGCAAACGGTTTAAAAAAATATAAATATGCAGAGAATAACAATTTTTCATCCCTATAGGCCTTCTTCGAGGAGATATGGGGGGTAAAAAAAATTAAATTTTATAGAATTTGTGCAAAAACAAAAGTCACAGGCCGGGAGTCGAACCCCGGACCTTTGTCGTTTTGGGTTAGCATAATTACTTTTTTTTTGCACAAATTCCATAAAATCTAATTTTTTACCCCCCCCCCCCCATATCTCCTCGAAGAAGGCCTATGGGGATGGAAAATTGTTATTCTCTGCATATTTATATTTTTT
>JAQGCP010000060.1:0-24981 GCA_034699885.1 Acrobeloides thornei
TCCAAGCGGGATTCGAACCCGCGACCTTGTGGCCATGAAACCGCTGCATTGTACTGCACCAATGAGGCTTGAAAATGGAGGAACGTCTTTTCAAACCAAGTAATTCTGGGGAAAAGATTTCTCCAGAATTCCCCGGGAAAATCCGGATAATTCTATTTCCCAACCCTGCCTATATGAGAACACGTCGAAATGTCATATTCGGAATAAGAATATCCAAAACTCAAGGAATATGGCGAATTCAAAAAAATCTGAGACAAAAAATTATGTCCGAAGAAAGGTCGATTCTTACAGAAAGCCTGATTTAAACTTTTTATCTTATTTTAATGAAACTTACACTCCATCCGTCATCAAAATGGCAACGAGATTTTGTGTCCTTGCGTTATTCACAAATTCGGTATATGCTGCATTTATACCACTTAAATAGAACAATTATTAAAAGTTTCCTTTTTCTATTCATTAACTTACGCCGCAATTTTTGTGTCTCCTCCTCCCCCATAAACTACGTCATCCATTACTTTTTGATTGAAAGTATGACGGTCGAGACTATCTTTTAAGTGAATTGTAGTTTCAGCTGTGTCGGTAAATTGAACCACACCTATTCTGGCATAATTAGGCCTGCTATGAGCTTCATCTTCGAATGTAAATCTATTTGAAATGTTTAGGACAAATGGTTTAACGGACTAAATTTGAATTAATTTACAAAACCAACTTAAAATTACGTTATTATACACAAACGGGTCAATACTTTGAGATCTATCAAGAATGAAAATAATATCAACTTCTTGGCAGGTATTATCTAAATTATTATAAGTCGACTTTAGATGGGGAGGGTGGCAGATAGGTTGGAGGCTTATAACCGCTTATCGATGTTCAGAAGGCTCTGATGAGTAGATAGAGGCTGTCTACGAGGTATTCATATATATTTTATTTTTTACATTTTTTAAGAAAAAAATCCTGTATCAGATGTGGCTGCTTATTGAAGGTGAAGATATGGGATCGATTTGGAGTGGCGGTTATCGAAGGTGACGTCTTATCGAGTGACGGGTTAGCGATTTAGTTTTAATTTTGGCCCACTAGGAGGGGGCACTTGTCCCCCCCCTTGCCTACGCCACTGGCCTCGCTCATGCAAATTACATGGGTTTTCGCCAGACAGAACCCAGGGTGACGGCTTATCAAGAATCGACTGTTTATAATTTAATTTTAAAATTATTTACCTAAAGTATGAGGATTGGGGGTTGTAACAGGAGACACACTGGACGCTAAAGTCGCTGGATTTGTATGTGGTAATAAAGTAGTTGGTGGTCTGTATGTGGGCTGAGGAGGAACATCATAATTTGGATTTATATTAGTATCTTAAAAAAATAAAAATTTAAGCTTCATAGCAATCTTACATCCACATCCAATTTTTAACCAAAATTCAATAGTAGCATTAAGAAAATCTGCTTGTGAGTAAGATCGTACTTGATCACTATAAGCTTGTTCTTCAGTTACCAATAAATATTTCAGTTGTGCTCTTATGGAATTCAAATTAACTGGAGTTATTGCAGACAAATAAAATCCGTTATTTTTCAAAAGTTCAATATCATTAAAAACACTTCCAAAAGGAGCCGGATGATCTGCAATGACTAGAACATGTTTTTGAACATTCGTGCGGAAATAAAGTTCGTTTATAGCTTCAAGTCCAAAGCGAAAATCAGCTTCATCGTAGTGATTAACTACAGTGACTCTGAGATCGTTAAGAAGCTAAAATTAATTTTTAAAGTGTGACCCTTCTTCATATCTATGTAGCCCAGGATTGTAATTTGTAGTATATGACAATGTTAGGTGCTCATAGGAACTCAAGGAAAGCCTCAAGGTAGGAAGATTAGTCTTGTATTATGTGAACCCAATAAATAATTGCTTGACTTATTTCCCTCACATACGACACCCTACAACACCATATACAAGGTGTTTCAGCAAATTAGCGGGATTTAAAAATTCAATATCTTTTAATAAAAAAGAGATTTTTTAATGCGGATTTTTGCAAAATGCCGTGGGGTTTTCATGCCCATTAAAAAATTTGATTTTACGGCAAAAACATTTGGTCACCGGTGGGATTCGAACTTGCACGTTCATAGTCAAAAACCGTGAACACTACCATTCAGCTATGATGACAAGCTGTCACTATGGCTGAATGGTAGTGTTCACGGTTTTTGACTATGAACGTGCAAGTTCGAATCCCACCGGTAACCAAATGTTTTTGTCGTAAAATCAAATTTTTAAAAACTTAGAGCAAATTTAAAAAATTTACACCGTCAACCATTTCATTCCAAGTATTAGTATTATTGGCAAAATAAAACTCTCCAATGCTTTTTATCGAATCATATCCAATAATAGCCGCTCTAGAGTTTGTGTCACCAAAACTAAGGTATGCACCAAGACCAATAAGAAAATTGCCCAACTGTATAAAAAACTTATATGTAATATTAAATCAACAATTACCATTCCAAATTTATCAGCACCTTCTTCTCGAGCATCTAACAGGTCCACGACAATAACAAAGTCTTTGACTGTACCGACACAATCTAAAAAAGTATAAGATAATTCCTAGAATAAATTATTACTTACAGTTCGTGTTAGGTGTATAAGGAAATGGAGTAGGTGTAGTTAAAGGTGAAGTTACTGCAGTTGTCGCTACGCTTGTAGGTGGATTATTAGTTGGTCCGGTTCCTTTTGTTGTTGTAATGGTAGATTGTGATGAGCCACTTATTGGTTTTTGTGATGTTATAGATGAACTAATTGATGTCGTTGAAATTGCAACCGTAGTTGATATACAAGGACAATACGGGCAAGTGTTCTGATTTTGCGCATTTGATGTAGTTGCTCCGTTAGAATGATCTTGCGCATTCGATGTAGTTGCTCCGTTAGAATGATTTGGCGCATTCGATGTAGTTGGTCCGTTAGATTGATTTTGTGCATTTGTAGTCGCTGAATTAGAGATATGCATTTAAACAATGGCGCTTATGTGATTGCGATTATTTGACTGGTACAAATTTGTGAAAGCAATTATTTAAAAAAGCTAGTCCCGACGCATGCTTCGCGTCATTATTAAGTCGCGGTTACAGATGACGACAACGCAAACGTTACAGACGCCGGCATTGACGTTAAAGACGTCACCGACAGCGATATTACAGACGATTACGTTGCAAACGGTACCCTTGTGGAGCATTTTTTTGAAAATTGAATTTTTGACCCCCTTCGGGGATACACCCCGGGTTTTTATACCCCTTCGGTAGGTGTACCCATTGAAGTTAAAATTGAAAATTCTTTCGAATTAGTCTTCCTCATAATCGAAAACCATGAGTACAAAAGATTAGTAAAATTCTACCGGGGGTAGGTCATGGGGTGGGGAGAGGGTAGATCATGAGGTGGAAGGGGGTAGGCCATCGGTCCCCGGCGCCGGGGGACCCTCTTCTAAAAAAAGTCGCCAAACTGCAGGAGGGAGTGGGTCATAAAAACAAAAATTTTGGACCGGAGTCTGTGCAACTGTTTTAAAATCATTGCTGTGATTATGCTATCGCAATTATTTTGCCAAAATTTTGATTAGGCGATTGCGATTAATCGCATCGCGAACATCTCTATTTAGAATCAAAAATACCTTCGGTAGGTGATGTGCCGGTTGTAAAAGGTTTAGGACAAACAGGTGATGGTAAAGATGCATCTTAAAATTATATATTAACACCCAAATAGTTACTCGTGCCATTGAGTCAGCTCGGTGCATTTTGTTACGCTGAACACGATGGAGCCAATGAAAAAATTTGTACCCCCAAAATTGTAAAAATGCATATCAAGATTATGAAATTTTCAAAAATTTTCCACATCCGTTCAAAAATGATTGAAAATTGTTGCCATGGTACTTTTAAAAGTGTGATTATTTTGGAGTATGATGGATCTGTTTCTACATCAGCAGGGCTGCATGTCGAAGCGCACAGGGCTGTGTCACATCCACTGCGCGTAGCGCACAATGCTACGCGAATCGCTGATCACAGTTCTGCGCATGCACGCATGAAATGAGGACAACTAATACAATTGAAGGCTACCATTCCCCCCCCCCCCCAGAAGGCTACTGTACCCAAATTTTTTCATTAGCTCCATCGTGTTCATCGTAAAAAATGCACGATCTGACTCATTGGCACGGGTAACTATTGGAGTATTAAGAAACAAAAAAAGAATATCAAACCAAATAATTCTATCGCAATTTTGGCTTTGTTCAAAATGTTGTTCTGGACAGTAGCTGCGTTGTCTACTGTCTTTGCTGTAACTATACCCATTGCATAACTACTGCTATCTATACCCATTGCATAACTACTGCTATCTCTAAAAAATGTTTAACATCTGACAATGAACGCTATCAACTTGCAATCATCCGATTTTGCCAAAACCGGGCTCAAAATTTTTTTTGCAATCCTTTGCACAGTACATTTTATTGCATATCATAAAAGAACATAAAATTCTGGCAATTTTTCACCTTTCTCAAAAAATTTTTTTTCTAAAATGATCATTTTTAGGGGTAATTCTATGCGAGAAATCTGCCAAACTGTAAAACGCTTCCTTGATCCTGATTCAGGGAAAGAATCGGTGTATTGAAGCGAAAATCAATTTATTTACGTCAATACGTATTCCTTCCCTGAATCAGGGTCAAGGAGGCGTTTTCACGATTCGGGAATGCTTGCAATCGATTCCCCGCCTAGAAAAACCTAAGAATCGACGGTTTTCTCATAAAAATTCGAAAATGTTTGATTTTCGATTCCTTCCCTGAATCAGGGTCAAGGAAGCGTTTTCACAATTTGACAGTACACACAATCGCTTTCTTGCATAGAATTACCTCAAAAAATGATCATTAAAAAAATTTTTTAGAGAAAGGACCCTAATTTGCACCCCCTTTAATATTAGAAGCCTCCTGTATCTCGGGTATGTGCCAAAAATTCCTTAAAAAATTTATCATCAAGTCGGATTGAGGAACATTTTTAGCCCGGTTTCGGCAAAATCGAAAGCTGGAAGTTGATAGTGTTCCTTGTAGTTATAGTCCGTTCCAGTGGAGTGCAAAAAAAGTTGGGACACACTAGTGCAGTAGATAAGGAAGCCGACAGTCCGATATGGCAAGTTAAGCAACGTTGGGCCCACAAGTTCGATTTCCATTAGGGCAAAAATTTTGATTTTGCAAAAAAATGAAGAAAAAATTTTTGCTCCATGTTTTGAAAACTCAAACTTTTGAAAACCAAAATTTTTTGCCCTAGTGAGATCGAACCTGCGGATCCAAAGTTGCTTAACTTTCCAGATCGGAAGGTCGACTTCCTTATCCACTGCACTATGGTGCCCCGACTTTTTTTTAACCTCCGGCTGAAACTGACTATACTTAACTAAACAACATACAATTGTAATGGTGTTACGAGTATGACTTCATAACTAGCATTTTGAAAAATGTCCGTTAACTATAAATTTTAGTTATTTAAAATTTTCAATTTTGTTTTTCCTTTGTTTTTTACTTACAGGGTGGCGCAAAAAGCCACTTTACCATTTTTCATGAATTTTGGAGCCAAAAATTATTTTCCTAAAAATGACTTTATTAGGGATAATTCGATGGGGAATTGATTGCTCGCATTCCCGAAGCTTGAAAATTTTCCCTTGCCCCTGGTTCAGGGTCAGTGTATTGAAGCGAAAATAAAATTTTTAGTTTTTTTATGAAAATACTCGTTTCTGGGGTTTTTCGATGCGGAAAATCGATTGCGCGTATTTCCGAAGCTTAAAAATATTTCTCTGATGTGCGCAATCGATTCTCCGCGTCGAGAACCCCCAGAAACGATTATTTTCATATAAAAAACTAACAATTTTATTTTCTCTTCAATACACTGACCCTGAATCAGGGAAGCATTTTCAAGCTTCGGGAATGTGCACAATAAATTCTCCATCGAATTACCTCATATAAGGTCATTTTTAGGTAAATAATTTTTGGGTCCAAAATTGATGAAAAAATGGTAAAGTGGAAATTTTTGTGCGTCACCCTGTAAATTAGCGCAAAAATATTAAAACTTCTATATCAAAAATAAAATAATTATTACTATTTTAATCATATCGTTGTTGTTGTTTATTAGGCTCGCATTCATTTGAACGAGATATGAGTTGGAATTACTTTGACCCGGTTGGTCTGGTGCTGCACATTCACATTTTGCACAATGTTTTGTAGCAAACAATATTATAAACAAAAGAGTTAAAATAAAAAACAATACAGTAGTTATTCCAAGAATTAACGTAATTAAACGTTGATTGTCTGGTATAGCTATTTTCATCTTCATACCATAAAGAAAAATGAAGACGAAATAAATATACTATTCGAATAACAGAATTGTTTGATAGCACAAAACAATATCGAAGTAAAAGAAAAATGGGCGATTCATATATTTAAACTCTTTATTTTAATCCTTATAATCTTATTTTATCAGTCTTAGTGGAGGAAACGGTGATTAACTAAAAGAAAGAACTAGATGGGGGGTGTGTTTGGCGCCGGCTTAACATTCCACAGGGTGTACATTTTTAGGCCTTCCTACCCCCTCCGTGATCAAACATGATCACGGGCTTACCCCCCCCCCACCGTGTCATGATCAACTTTTTTCTTTAAAAAATAGGCATTTTGATGTAAAAATGGAAATTTTTTTCGATTTTGATCAGTTTTTTTCGATTTTGATAAGATTTTTTGATTTTGATCATTTGTTTCGCTTTTGATCAAAGTTTTCTATTTTGATCAATTTGTTCGATTTTGGCAAATTTGTTCAATTTTAACCAATTTTTTCGATTTTGGTAATTTTTGTGGTACCCTTAAAATTGATTTTTTAATATTTTTTAGACTTATCTTCGACCGAGTTATTTGTCCGACCTGTTCCTGCTAAAGTCCTATCACGCACGTTCCATCTTTCAATCAAAAAGCGCGGATTTTGTCTACCACCTCGTCTGGCTTGGCGTTTTCCACTGTATGTATTCTCAATGTACAATACAAAATCATCAAGTTGAGGATCCAAAATGGGTTCAAGCGCTTCAAAAGCATTAATTAAAAAATCATTTCATAATCTTTTTAAAAAAAAGTATGATTTCATTCTTATTTTCAAAATTTTTTCGATCAAGTGACGTTTCGGTCAAATGACGCATTCGGTCAAGTGACGTTTTCAAATGAGGCACACGAAATTTTTTAAATTTAAAGCAAAGTTAAGCTAATCTTTTTTTAAAATACACACTCCCAAAAATTTTCAATAATGTGCAATATTAAGCTTATTTCAATTTTTAGAAGATTATATCAGATTCTCACACCATTTTTTTCAAGTGACGTTTTCGGTCAAGTGACGGCACACGAAATTTTGTAAATTTAAAGCAAAGTTAAGCTTATCTTTTATTAAAATACCCACTCCCAAAAATTTCAATACTGTACAATATTAAGCTTATTTCAATTTTTAGAAGATTATCAGATTGTCACACCCTTTTTTACGTGGTTCAAATCTGCACAAGAATTTCCGTTGTGCTTTGATAATCATACTAACGTGAATCATTTATAGAGGGATTGTAGTAAAAATAAGACAAAAAGATTAAAACATGCATTTAAATAGTTAAAGGACCTGTCCGAGGGGAAAAAAGTTGCCCCTTTTGCTGATACTCGGAAAGTTCATGAAAAATGGAACATTTTTGTTTTTATGGCATGCCAATAAACAACCTTTAATTGATGCAAGTTAAAATTTTCTATATAAACATACATCATGAAAAATGGTAAAATGGAACTTTCTTTGGGCCACCCTGTATAGTCTGTATCAGCTAGAGAGAAAAAAAGTTAGGCCACCATAGCAAAGTGATAAACCTCTCGCTGATCACTCAGACGGTCGAGAGTGAATAGGAGAAAGTGAAAAACTCGATTCGTTGTTTTTGGCGATTGTTATTTACGTTTTTTGTGTTCAGAAAATTGTCAGGAAAGCGTAAATTTAGCAAAGACAATTTTCTGCCATTTTTGATTGCTGTTTTACTTTGGTGCAATATTGTGGTTGTTTTGTGGTATAAATTGAATAAAGAAAGTTTCAGTTTTTATATTTTTATCGGGTTTGCACCCGCATTTATTTCCTAATTGTAGATCGTTGAGTTCAGCGTCACGAGAATTTAGAGACGTGATAACGTTTACTACACAAGATCGATCGCGAAGACCTGCAGAAATCCATTGCGTGTTGAGCGGAAATAAAAGTTTTGAGACCGATTGCGAAAACCTGCGGAAATCTATTGCACTTTTGATAGAAATAAAAGGTCAATACCTTGTAGTATAAGACCCGGGGGCCCCTTGAAACTTCAGGATTTTATATGTTAAAAAATCACCTTAGTCTCCCTTTATGTTTTTTCGCCAGCAGGCGCGAAATTTTGTTGAAATCCTTGAATTAAAGCAAAAAACCAGCGCCCATATTTTGTTTTGGATCATCAAAAATTTTCCAAACACCTTTAAAGTTCACCCAACCGGAAACTACGTGTACAAACCAGTTTTTTTCAACCATGATGTTATCAAAATTGAGCTTCAAATCGTTTCGCCGCCAGAAGCACAACCTAGAATCTCTGAGTTTATTTTTAGGTAATTGTTTGTTTGGCTTTTGAAAAGTACTGACATCCTTGGAACTTCCTTTCATTCTTGAAGTTAAATTTCGATGATGGATAGGTGCTAAAAATAGACCTAACCTAGAGAAAAAATGTGGATACCAGTTGGCGCCGTCGGGTTCATCATGCTGATTTGTTGTCGGCTTGTGTCTTATGTGAGAAATTGGAACTGTCAAAAATAGTTTAAAACAACAGGTGAAAAGTCTTCAATTGCGATTTTTTGAGGGATCATGTTAAAAAATTAAATTTGAAAAAATAAAAAATTTTTATTTTACACATAAAATTCTAAAAGCCATTTTTGTCCAAAGGCGTCATTGGTTCATTCAATAAGTGTATCAAATTTACCAGCGGAGTATGAATATAAACTTTAATTTGTTTAACTTGATTTGTAAATATTAGCAAGCAATTTGCAATGTCCATATGCAAAAATATTTACTTTTAGTAATAAAATTTTTTAAATTTGATAAGCACAGGGTGTTCAAGCATGAGTTCCCCGGTAAGAAAACTCGATTTCTCATTGAAGAAAAAAGATTTTTGGATATGATCTTTTGTAAGTTACGTAAAGATATTTTTTCCAAAAATATTTTCATGATTTTTGAATAAGTCTGTGTATTAAAGCGAAAACCTGAAAATTTTCCTTGTAGAATTTTCAAAAAATAACAACGCCATCTTGTAGAGTGCATTGAAAAATGGTAGTACCTCAAAAATCTTGGAAATCTGAGAATATTTTTTTGAGAAAATGATGGAATGGTCGAAAAATCGAATATTATACCCTTTAAGGGCTAAAATTTGCTCGCATGGTTTTTCAATGGTTCCAAATAGTGGAACCTTCGAAAAACCATCATGCGAGTAAATTTTAGTCGCGTGTCACTCGTAAGCCCTGCGAGTGAATTGTAGGTGGGCCCTAAAAACACCACTGCGTTAGATGCTTTTTTATGCATTTCTGAAACTCATTTTCACTTTAATCTGATTTATTGCACGAAATCACGCTTACATCAGCATAAAAAGCATCTGACGCAGTGGTGGTTTTAGAGTGAATTTGCCAAAGTTCGTTTTGTGAAAATTCGTTTTGCGAAGATTCGCCGTGCCAAAATTCGAATGCGAAAAATCATAGTGCCAAAAAAGCATAAAGGGGACCAATCGATTTTCGAAGAAAAATAGCTTGGGGGAACCAAGGGTATTTTTTGCCCCCTCCTAAATGAAATTGGATTGATCCAAAAGTTCTCGAACTTCACTTTTCACTACTTATCTTCGAAGATGAGCAGTGAAAAGTGAAATCCGAGAACTGTTGGATCAACCCTATAGATACGCACTGTAATATATTGAAATTCTTAGTCATCATGACGTTATTGTTATGAAATCGTGGCCATTTTAGGTCGAACAACCCTGTTTAACAAATAATGATGTATTTAAGGAACATTAAGCCTAACTGCGTGTCTCAACGGAAAGGCCTCGTTGTCATGGAACTTGTCTGAGGTTGTTTGAAGTGGCACATCGTTTGGATGTGGGGCGTTCTTTAATTATTTGCTTTTTTTGTGTAAAGTTCCGAATTTTTTGTGCTTTATTTGTTGCTTATTTCAACAATGACAGTTGGGAGTGCCAATTCTAATGTATCACAGCTTACTGTAAGGATGCTTATTTAGTAGTAGAGCTTTTCCACTTGTTCATAAAAAAATGGAGCATTTTTGGTTTTTACAGCATGTCCTGAATCGTTGTAGTTTTCGAGAAAATTGCGTTTGAAATGTTGAATTTGTGTACATGTTTTCGTTGTAATACACAAACTTTTTTTTCCTGAATCAATAAAAGTTGTGTATTGACGCGAAAATTTAAAAAAAGTTTTCGTTTTTCATCGACTTACGAAAACTGCCAAAAAAAATTTTGAGCTTTCGCGTCAATACACAACTTTTTTTGATTCAGGGACGAATTTTGGCATACACAAGAACGAGACACAAAACGGGACGATGAAGGAAATTACAAGCACACTTGTCGTCCCGTTCATATGTTTGAACGTTCCACCTCTTTTCTTGTCTATCCCCAAATTTTCACTGCATTCATGTTTTCGTTGCAATACACAGATTTCAAAAACGCCAACTTCAAACGCAATTATCTCGAAAACTACAACAATTCAGAACATGCCGTAAAAACAAAAAATGCTGCATTTTTCATGAACTTTTCGAAAATCACCTTTTTTCATTTTACAGGGCCCTTTTTTGTTTATGTTACAAAGTATTAAGTTGCAATTTAGGTAGCTGTTCGAATCCGTCCTATGAACGAGGAAGAAAAGCAGCGGAGAAATTTCCCATGCGTTTATCCACTTGATAACAAAGTGCACTTTTTTCTTTTTCATTCTTTTCAAACATTTTTCTTTTTATAGCGTGTGCTGTTAGTTGACCCGGAAAAATTCGAAAATAATATTCTACGGCAGAATCGGCAGCATGAGCGCCAATTCGTGTTTGATTCGGCATTTGGCCATGATTCTACTCATGTGAGTGATCTTTAATCCTTTAATTTTTTGCAATAAACAAATAATAAAAACTAAATCGGAAGCTTATTTTCTGTTGCTTAGGAAGGAGTCCACAGTGCGACAACAGCACCACTCGTCAATTATGTAGTTGAAGGATACAATGCAACCGTTTTTGCTTATGGGCCAACTGGATCTGGTAAATTATTCACATATTTGCTTAAAAAAAAGTGTCCATAAATAACTGGCATTATTCACCAATAAACACGCTTGCAAAACATGATGACTTTTGTGAAAAACATCTTTAGGAAAAACATTCACGATGGTTGGAACAAAAGAAACTCCTGGTCTCATGACTTTGCTTACTAGGGATCTTTATGCAAAAATGAATCCGAATGAATTCACCGTATACTTGTCTTACTTGGTAAACAGAATTAATTACAAATCAATAATAATTTTGAAATTTTTAGGAAATCTATAATGGTAAGGTTTCATGTTTACATATTTACAGGGTGTATCGAAAAAAACTGGAATTTGGGCAGGATTTTTTCATGCTTTTTCGACCCGAAATTTTTTTCAAAAATGATCCTATTAGGGCTAATTTTATGCGAGGAATAGATTACGCGCATTCCCGAAGCTTGAAAACGCTTCCCTGATTCAGGGAAATAAGAGTGGTATCGAAGCAAAAATATGAAAATTTTGAATTCTTCATTTGAAAATCATCATTCCTAGGGATAACCCCGGGATTTATACGAGGAATCTGAAAAACATGCTACGAAAAATGCTTCCCTGAATCAGAGTAAGCATGTGTAATAACACGAAGTTAGCAAAGAAAAATTTGAGTTAATTTCTTGTTATTACACATGCCTACCCTGATTCAGGGAAAAATAGCAGATTTTGGACATTTTTGTTGACAAGCGTCGAACGAAGTTGGCTATGCCAATATTTTTAGTTACATCAAATAATATGCAGTTTATCCTACTGTATCGAAAAAATTGGGATTTGAGAGATTTTTTCATGTTTTTTCGACCCAAATTTTTTTCTCCAAGAACCTTAAAAATGATCCTGGGTACTTTTATGTGGAAAAATCGATTGCGCGCATTCCCGAAGTTTGAAAATGCTTTCCTGATTCAGGAAAATAGATGTACATATTGAAACGAATATCGAAAATTTTTAGATTTTCTGTCTGAAAACGATCTTTCTGGGGGTAATTTTATGCGGGGAAATCAATTGCGCGCATTCCCAAACCTTGAAAATACTTCCCAGATCTTGATTCCGGAAAGTAAGTGAGTAAATTTGTATTTTTAGCTGTTATATACACACTTACTTTCCTGAATCAGGATCTGGGGAGTATTATCAAGCTTCAGGAATGCGCGCAATCGATTTTTCGCATAAAATTAACCCTATATGAGCCATTTTTAGGGTTTTTGAAGAAAAAAATTCCAAAAATATGAAAAAATCATCCGACTTCCGGTTTTTATACACCCTGTAGAGAGATTAGCTTGTTGACAACAAACAAGCCATAGCTTGTTTATGGCTTTAGCTTCTTAGGGCTTCTCTTATTCCATTACAGGGTGATCCAAAAAAGCTTCGAGGGATCTTGTTTTCGCCACTAGTTTTTATTCCACTGTTGTATCATACTATCTAGCGATTTTAGGGGGATAATTTTTTCGAATCGCTTATAAAAACTTGACAGTTTTTTCCTATTTTGTTCTGTAAACTTTGCCTTATAACACAAGTGCTTTTATTGTCTGTTATGTTGTAATATTTGTCATAATTCATGTTTTCGTGTCAATATCCGGACTTTTCAAAAACTTGAGTTTTCATCGATGTAAAACTAGCCATACCTTTTCGAAATAGTCAGATAGGAATGGTATAAACTATGGGCTAGATATATGCATAAAATTTCTCTAGAAGTCATACGCGATCTCTTGAACCCAAATGCCGGCATTCTGGACCTGCTGGAAGATGAAAAAGGCAATGTACAAGTTCCAGGATTATCTCGAGTGAAAGCGCCGAATACACTCAAAGTAATATAAACACACAAGTTTTATTTTTTTGCGAAATATTTTAGATTATGAATATCTTACAAGAGGGCAACGCGAGGAGAACACAAGAACCAACCGCAGCCAATAAGACTTCTTCTAGAAGCCATGCATTGTTACAAGTATACTTTTGTTTGCCGGGCAACGTCATAAAAATTTGGTTGGTCGTTGATTGCCAGACCGTCCGATCTGGCAAGTAAAGCAACGTTGAGCCCACAGGTTCGATCTCTGGTGGGTAAAATGTTGAAAAATTAAAAATTTTTAAATTTCTCAACATTTTACCCACCGGGATCGAACCCCTGCGAGCTCAACGTTGCTTAACTTGCCAGATCGGATGGTTTGGCAATCACAGTTGCACAGACCCCGGTCCAAAATTTTTGTTTTTATCACCCCCCCCCCCACGCAGTTTGGCGACTTTTTTTTAGAAGGGGTCCCCCGGCACCGGGGACCGATGAACTATCCCCCTTCCACCTCATGACCTACCCTCTCTCCAGCCCATACCCACCCCCTCCCTACCTCATGACCTACCCCCGGTAGAATTTTACCGGGGTTGTGCAACTGTGTTGGCAATCAACGAACAACAAAATTTGTACCCAACTTTTTATGACGTTGCCCGGGGAAACGAAGTATAATAAATTCATTCGTATGTAACTCATTTAGGTGACATTATATAAAAATTCGGTACAGCATGGGAAGCTATTTTTGATTGATTTAGCCGGATCGGAGCGAGCCTCTCAAACACAGGTTAGTACGAAAGATATTAACACCTCACAGAGTAAAACACCATAGTGCTCCAGAAATCCGATTTCAACAAAAAAAATTTTAGACAAGAGTATATGCGGAATACGATCAAAACAGACTTTTTGAGCGTAATTCATGTTTTCGTGTCAATATCGAGACTTTTCAACAACTTGAGTTGTAAACTTATTTTCAACTGTTGATATTTGGCTAACCATGAAAACGTTATATTGCCTATGATGTTTTTTATCTTTGTTTTAGAATCGAGGCCAACGCCTGAAAGAAGGAGCAGCCATCAATCGATCCCTTTTGGCGCTTGGAAATGTGATCAATGCTCTTAGCTCTGGGGGAAAAGGCCGATATGTGAACTATCGTGACAGTAAGCTAACTCGATTGCTCAAAGACAGTCTTGGCGGCAACTCAAAAACATGTATGATTGCTCATGTTACGCCAAGCTCCGCCAACTACGATGAAACTTATAATACTTTGGTTTATGCCAATCGTGCCAAAAATATCACAACTAGAGTACGTTCCTAAACATATAGAACTTTTAATTTTTTTTTAGTTGGTCCAACATCGGCCTGCCTCCGCTGATCAGCTCTATAATAAAGCAATAAAAGAAATACAACACGAAGCTAGTAAACGGAACCAAATGACGCACGCGATTTCATCCCACCAAAGTATTGTTTTAGTTAATAATGCACTTAGCTTTAAAGGATTAGTACATACAAAAAAAAGTTAAGAACTACTACACAATAGGAGGGGACACCCACATGAAAAAATTTCAAAAGTTTTTTCTGGAAATGACTCCTGTAGGGGTAAAAACATGCGGGGAATCCGAATTTGACATTTTCGACGCAAAAAAACGCTTCCCTGATTCAGGGAAAGCTTGCGTATTGAAGAGAAAAGTCGCAAAAATGCGATTTTTGCGACTTTTCGCTTCAATACACAGGCTTTCCCTGAATCAGGGAAGCATTTTTTGAATAATTGTTTAGTCTCAGAAAAAGGCCTCTCCGATAAAAATAGTGTCTCGTCGAGCGACAAAGAAAATAACACATATCGTCAAGTGAGATGGTCGAATACCACTAGAATAACTACGAACACTGCTATAGATGCGGCGAAATTTTCCTCCTTGTTTAATTCTCTCAAGGATCAATATCTTATCCACACAGAGAAGCAACATAAATTTAGGTACGGATTTTTGAAAATTTGTACGAATACTTCTATAGATGTGTTAACAGGGGAATACTCCTTCAAATTTCCGGTATATAAGTTCATGATTTTTCTCACGCAAAATGAAATCGACTCAGGTGGGATTCGAACCCGAGACTCTTAGACTCGAATCTTGGAACACTACCACTGAGCCAAGTTCACGATCAAAATCGGATTTTTAATTTTGCTTATAATGAATTTTTTTAATAACAACTTTTTTCAAAAAATTTTTTTGAATGTTGCTCAGAATAGCTTCAAATAACAGAATATACCGGAAATTTGAAGGAGTCTTCCCGTGTTAATTTTGTTGATGAAAAAGTTTTTATCTTTCTTGCTAAACTAAAACGCCTATTGCTTAATTGTAGAGAAAGGTTATTAAAAGCAAATCATGAAGCATATGATGTCGAAATGAGTAGAACTGCCAAATTGGCCATACTGAGTGCTTGGGAGAAACACACAAAAGAAGATGAAGAACGCTACTCGGACATTATCCAAAAGCTCAAAAATGATGTCGTTTCACAAGAAAGCCGCCTGTCTCAATTACAGGTTGGCAATTCTTTTTATCAGATTGAAAATTTTTTATCAGGAGCTCCGACAAAAAACCGAAAAGGCTTTGAGAAAAGGTGCTGAAACATTAAAATCACTGGAAAACAGGATGCGTTCGTTGGCAAAAGATGTTAACCAAAATGAAGTGGTAGATCTTTTAGTAAGAATGGCTGAAAACGATGCTGAAAGTAAGCCATTCTCTTCCGTTTTTGAAATCCAACAATTCATTTAGAAATGGCTATAACAAGCGATTATAGCCTTCAAAATCTGCGAATACGAAAGCAAGAAAATTCGTTGATGAAAATTCACAAGTACGAGCAAATTGCGGATCGTTTGATAGCTGGCGATTTGAATGGTAATCTATTTCTAGCAAAATTTGATGTAAAAAATTCGATCTTTTTTAGAACAAGAAAGGGAACAAATTTTACAAGAGTATCGTATAATAAAAAATCAGCTCAATTATACCCTAGTTCCATTGAAGCAAGATAGAGAAGTCTCTTGGAATTCTATGCTCTTACACAATAATCCCAAAGATGGTAGACGTTCGAGTCTTACGAAGTGAGTTTTATGGGCTTAATTAGAAACTAATCTGCTGCGACGGCCTGTGGCCGTTAGTCCGAGTTACAGTAGAGTTAGAGTAAAAGTTAGGAAACCGGTCGTTTGATGTTTCGAAAGTTGACATTTCGAAACGTTTTTTATGTTGTTGAGAATTTCTCCGGAAATACAAAGTCAATCCTGATAGCTTTGGTGTTGTTAGAAAGCTGGAATTCGTAGCAATCGAATGACACCAAATTCATGCCATAACTCTCTCTGGTTGCGGAGATATTGCATAATTATTAAAAAGTGTCGAAAAAACTGATATTTTTTACTATAACTCCTCAACGAGAAAGAGTTATGGCATAAATTTGGTGTCATTCGATTGCTACGAATTCCAGCTTTCTAGCGACACTAAAACTATCAAGCATAGGTTACCAAGGGGGGTACAGTATCCCCCTCACCATTCATCCTCGGACCTTCCGCCTTTATAGTCATTCATCTATCCATTATGGGAGGTTCATGTACCCCCCCCCCCCCCAAATTCATTCATCATATGAATTTTTGAAAAAATCGACCTTTTTTTGGTCGACAACACATAGCCTCGAGGTAGCTTGTCCCCCTTCTTGTTCATGTATGCATGTACCCCCCCCCCTAAAGGGCCACTCATCCATCCATCCTGAGGGACCGGTGTACCCCCCCCCCCTACTGGTGACCTATGCTATCAGGATTGGCTTTGTATTTCCGGAGAAATCCTCAAAAGCACACAAAAACGTTTCGAAACATCAAACGACCACAACACTTGAGTACAAATTTTAAACTCCCGTTGAGTTCCCACCTCACACAAGTATTATGCAATACTTGAATGGTTCTTTAGTAGAGAAAAATTTCAAATTTTTAGTACTCTTGATCTTGGTAAAACTTATACAGTAGCGGATTTTCAAGCTATACAGAAGCACAAAAAAGAAATGCTTCATTTGCCAGTCATCGATCCGGGGTCTAGTAGTGATTCTTCAAGTAAGTTTTAAAACTAACAAAGTGATGATCTAATCGACACCATTTGTTTAGATGAGAAAACCGAAACACAATCAACCGTGGAGCAGTTACCTAGATTGAGTACCTAATCGAATATGAAAAGTGCTAAATTTTTGCTTATTTATTTGGCCTACTAACTTACAAGACGTCCCAAAAAAGTGAAAAAATTTTGATTTTTTTAATGAATTTTGGACCCGAAAATTGTTTCTAAAAATGACCCGTATAGGGGTAATTTGATGCGGGGAATCGATTGCGCACATTCTCGAAGCGTGAAAACGCTTCCTTGACCCTGAAAATTGAATTTTTGAAGCCATTTTCGCTACAAAAACCCTATTTTTTTCTCTGAATCAGGATCAGGAAAACATTTTTAGTGTTTGGGAATGCGTGCAATCGATTCCCCACATACAATTACCCTTATAGGGGTAATTTTTAGGAAAAATTTCGGGTCCAAAATTCATGAAAAAATCACGAAAATTCCACTTTTTTCGGGACACCCTGTATATTTCTACTGTCTTTCTCTTCATTTCCTTCTAAATATAACCTCGAAATAATTAAGTTGTATAGAAATGTTTATGACGAAAATGGGGTAATTAAATAAAAATTTATGTTCAGGCATTTATCAAGGCACTCAATAGGCAGTTTATTATTATATTAATAGGAACGCAATCAATTGGAGTTTGATTCTTTGGGGGAAAATGAATTATTGAACCTTACGAAATACTTCTTTGATACAAATAATAGCTCCAGTAAATAATGTTGAAAGTCGTATAGACAACTAAAAAAGTACAGATTGATCGAGCTTATACGCACATATAAGAAAGCTCAAGCTCTCAAAAGCGAAAAAATCTGGAGCTACTACACAATAGGAGGGCCACCCACGGAAAATTTTTTCGAATTTTTTTCTGGAAATGACCCCTCTAGGGGTAAAAACATGCGAGGAATCCGAATTTGACATTTTAGAAGTGAAAAAGCGCTTTCCTGATTAAGGGAAGACCTATATATTGAAGCGAAAAGTCGCAAAAATGCGATTTTTTCAACTTTTCGCTTCAATAAATAGGTCTTTTCTGAATCAGGAAAGTGCTTTTCGCTTAAAATTGTAAAATTCGGATTCCCCATATTTTTTTACCTCTAGAGGGGTCATTTCTAGAAAATTCCAAAAAAATTTTTTCGAAAAACGCTTCCCTGATTCAGGGAAGGCGTATTGTGTATTGAAGCGAAAAGTCGCAAAAATGCGATTTTTACCTAAAAACGACGTAAAAACATGCGTGGAATCCGAATTTGGCATTTATAAAATTCCTTGGATTCAAGAAAGGCTGTATATCGACGCGAAAATTCGAGAAAATAACATATTTTGGTCTAAAAACAACGCTTTTTCTTTTCCGCACATTTTTACCCCAAAAGAGGTCGTTTTTAGGCAAAAATCGCATTTTTGCGACTGTTCGCTTCAATACACAGGCCTTCTCTGAACCAGGAAAGCGTTTTTTCGCTTCGAAAATGTCAAATTCGGATGCCCCACATGTTTTTACTCCTAGAGGAGCCATTTCCAGAAAAATTTTTTCACGTGGGTAAGTAACAAAAGTTCATACCAGGAAAGGCGATTCTTGAAAAAAGATCGAGCTGTTCACTATTCATTTGAGCAGTTCTTCTCTTAAAAAAAGTTTATCATTTAAATTTTTTTAAATAAAAAATCTACTTTTCTTTTCCTTTTCAGTTCCTTAATTCGAAATGTGGACCTTTCTTCGTTTCTTGTCATATATCCTATTGCCGCTAGCTCTATTAGAGATGCGAACACAAATGTCATTCCACTAAAAATCCGAATACAGGGTGTTAAAAATCGAAAAAACACTCTGGTTTCCTTTATGTTTTGCCCAAAATTTTCGAAAAAAATAAATAAGGGAGACCATTATGATTTTGGGTTCGATCCCCAAAAACTATTCTCTCTAAAATAAAATCCTGGGTACGGCACTACCCCCGGTACTCATTCTTTATTCAACAAATGATGATAAAGCAAAATAATACCTAAGCATCCATACATCGATTGCCTAAATTTGGAAAATTATACAGGGTCATTCAGCACAACCTCCCCTTTCCAAAGAAAGTTGAATATTTCAGCAATTTTAAAAGATTTTCACATGCAAAAATTTTTTGAACGAGTCTGAGTATCAAAAAGAAAAACCTGAATTTGAATTCCTTAAAGGGACTGAGATATTCAACTCTCTTTGGGAGGAGGTAGTGTTGAATGACCCTGTATATTCGACAAAAAATAACGAATATACACGGCATTCAAATGATTCAGTAAGAATTAAATGCCCGTTCAAAATTTCAGTGGTCCTTTTAAATCTTACTGAATCCTTGGAACACCCTGTACATACCTTAATATAGCTGACACGAGGTAGGTTTCGGATAATATTGCCAAACTGGAACGTCATAGCTAACAAAGCATTCACTCCAATCATAGTCCGCGCAGGAATTGCTTTAGGACCGAGGTAGAAAGGAATCCAAGAGATGAATATGGTCAGATATGTCGGTATGTATCCTTAAAAACAAATATAAATCTTATACAAGGCCAGGAATTTTCACGGCGCCCGAAAATGAGGAAAAAACGGCACTAGAAACGAAAGATTAGACCCGAATCTAATCTACGTGTAGATTATAGTCGAAATTTTTTTGGCTACCACGGAACTTTTTATTGAATCAGGCAACGTGTACATTGAAACGAAAAGTAACGTAAATCCTTATATAGCTTTTTTGATGTACCCCTGCGTGGTCGTATGACGGGAAAATAAGGATTAGAGTATTAACTACTTTGAAAAGTTATCCTCACTTGAAACTTCAGAATCTAATAGAGTAGATTTTGAAAAGAAATTGAAAAAAGGCAAAAAAAATTGGACGGCAGTGGGATTCGAACTCCAGCTCAAAAACTTTAGAAGCGGCAGCTTATCCACTGCACCACTGGTGCTATTGATTGAAGTTAACAAATTTTGATAAGGAGTAGATTCGTTCCTAGTGCCATTTTTAGTTTATAATTTCCTTGCTGCCGATCTTTCTTATGTTAAGGCAAACCTTGTAAAAAATACCAGCCATAACGCCTCTGAAACTTGAAATCTACCGTAAGCTCATCCCAAAATCCAGCCGGATACTCCTAAAACATGATCCCGTAGTCAAGTTTTTATAACTTTAAAGCCTACAGTTAGACGAACACTATAACTGTGATTAACCATAGAGAAATCTGGTAGCTCGATTTCTTTGAAAAGTTGAAGCGGTTGAGGCATATTCCAAATCATTTGGACACCCTAAAAGAAATTCAATGTGGAAGAAGAACTCAAATCTTACTTTACGATTGTAATTATAACTTTCTAATGTCAGGTAGCAGGTCATCGAATCCAATGGGAACTAAACTTTTTTTCTTTTAACTTGTCTTTGCCGATAAATCGTATAAGAGGGCTAGATGATCGAAAAGGTCACCCCCTGAGGGGAAGAGAATCGATTACGCGCATTCCCAAACCCTGAAAATGCTATCTTGATCATACATGGGCACTTGGGGAGGGGGTGGCATTTTGATGAGGCAATCATAGGTCGGGAAGGTAGGGAAGGGGACCCCCCGATGAGGTAGTCCACCCATCATCTCATTAAATTCGGCTAAGATTTTAATAAAAAAGGACTTTTTTTAGTAGTCTTCTGACACCCAATTTTTATGGACTACCTCATATGTTCGGCGGGTCCATGCGGTGATTCCCCCTCAATTTGGATCCAGGGGGTCAGGGGGGAGACTCCCCCCTTGCCGACCTATGATTCCGATCGCCTCAAAAATTATACCATTCGCCTGAAAATTTGAGGTGATCCTCCTCAATTTTCGGCTTTTTGAGTGAATCAATCAGGGGGGTCCCACCCCCCATTGACCACGTATGATCTTAATCCTGATTCAGTGAAGGCAATTTGTGTATTGAAGCAAAAATCGACAAAATTCGTACAAGTCGAATTGGTCGAAAATGTCGCCCCTGAAGTTTTTCTATGCGGAGAATAGAGAGCCAAGTGGGACATGCCGGCAAAAATGGGTTAAAAGACCAGTCCAATGGAGGGAAAAGTTGCCATTTTTTATTGATATTCGAAAAGTTCATGAAAAATAAAGTATTTTTTATTTTTACGGCATGTTCTAAATCTTGGTAGTTTTCGAGATAATTGCGTTTGAAAATTTTAATTGGTGTACATGTTTTCGTTGTAATACACAAACTTTTTTAAATTTTCATAAAAATGAACATTGTAGCAGTTTTGTTATAGTTAAACGAGATGAACAAAATGACACCAAAATTATAAAATTTGAAAAATGTTTTGGGTTATTGAAACGAAAAGATGAATCAGAATTTTCGTTTCAATAACCCAAGCCAATTTCAAATTGGAAAATTTTGGCGTCATTTTGTTTGTTTCATTTAGAAAAAAACTGTTAAAATGTTCATTTTATGAAAATTTAAAAAATCGATTTAAAATTCAAAAAAGTTTGAGTATTACAACGAAAACATGAACTTTCAAACGCAATTATCTCGAAAATTACAACGATTCAAAATATGCTATAAAAACAAAAAATGCTTCATTTTTCATAAACTTTTCGAATATCAAAAAATGGCAACTTTTTTCCCCACTGGACTGATGCTTTAAACGAAATTTCGAAATATACCGGACGTAAGTTTAGCAAGCATGGGCCAGTTCCTTTTATTCTCCAACAAGCCCATATTGACCCTAAAAAAATCATTGAATTTTATTTTGTAACAAAAAAAGGCTGACCATTCGGAAAGACCATAAGAAAGACATTTCGGAAAGGCGAGCTGTGAATTTGAGCAGATTTCGAATTGATGAACACAGTGTTTGGAATCCAGATATTGTCTTGCATTTTGTAATCGAAAGACATGTTACCTTTACATGGTCTCAAATAGTCATATGCTAAGGCAGGATCTTCCCAGAATTCATTCACATATAAATCTGTAAAGTTTTTTTTCACGAACTTACGACATAGAACACTTTGCCTAAATTGGCAAAAATTTCCATGGTCTGTGTGTCCCTAGGGCATATTTGCTTTCATTTTGAAGAAGGAAAATAATTTCGATCCTTTGAATTTTATGAATTAATTTTCCCAGCTCTAGTATTTTTGGTTTGAGGACAAGTTTTGGGTAATGAAAATCTTTCGAAGATATTTCCTCACTAAAAACGCATCGATAATTTTGAATGCATAAAAGGATATTGTGTAATCAGGGGAAGTAGTGGATTTAGTTCAAAGCGCTGCAATTCGATTAAATTATATTTTCTACGTATTCGTCGAGTCTAAGAGTCCCTCGACCCAAATCAGTGCGAGTTCCAACTTTTATGCAAACACAAATTTTTTGCTTTTAGCGTTCCGAAAAGTAATGCCGAAAATTTACAATGGCCGAAATGAAGTGTAGCAAAATTTTTTGTTCCGCTATTACTTTTTTTGAAAGCTTCAGAGAATCGATTTCTCGCATAAAAATACCCCTAAAATGCAAAAAATTTCCGACTTCAGAACCCAAAGTAGTATCAAAAATTTCGAAAAAAATCATTAACATTTTTTTGAATCGCTCAATATTTTTGAAAGCTATTAGTAATCTCCCTATTAGTCCTTTTTATAGTCTTTCTTGCTGTTTATAAGGCAAAGAAATAAATGAATATTTTATATGGTTGCGTAAAACGAAAAATTTCCAGCGATTTTAATTACCGGATAACGATACTTATCATAAGTGAAATGAAAATTATCGTGTTTGGTAATAGTAGCACCTACCATCCTACTAAATAACAAGATAGTAGTGATGAGTCGAAATCGAAATTGGGGTCAAAATTTCATAGAAAACTGCCATTTTTAAGCTAAAGATGCTATAAAAATGACTTTTTGGCTTATTTTTGATGAAAAAATTGACAATTTTGAACATTTTTAGTGAAAATAATGAAAAATTTTTGGTGAAAAATCATAATGGGGGAGACCATGATTTTCAAAAATTGTGGGAAAACACAAGGACCCTTAAGTTTTTTTTTTGATTTTCATTTCAATTTTATCGAAACCTCGAAATCGAAATGTTAGGAGTTGAAATTTGAAATTGCGATTTCGACGAATCACTTACAAGATAGGAAAAAGAAAATTCTCGAGTATCCCATCCTATGATATATAGACATAGGCTGGGGGCAATTTTTTTAAAATTGAAAAAATAAAAATTTTTCCTAATGGTCCCATTGTGTCTTTGCACAAAAATTTTTTACCCATATTTTCACATTTATTGACCTTAAATATTATTTTCTTTCGATTTTTTTACTGATTTTTAAGGCTCAAACAAATTTTCACGCTTCGGGTATGCGCGCAATCGATTTTTCGCATAAAATTTCTCCTAAATATGCCATTTAAAAAAATTTTATTCCGATTTTTGACCCTGGGATAATCCCCCTGATCCACAATAGCTCCCAAAATTCCCAATTTTTTAGCCGATAACAAAATTGTCATTTTTGTAACTTTGAGCATCACTCTTACAAGGTATTAAGAAAATGAAAAAAATAGAAATTTAAATATAAACACATATATACCTATTTCAAAATCCTGAGTCAATTCAGAAACCGACGTAACTTCTTGTATCCATAGCTCAATTCGGACAGTAACCGGGTTGTTTGGCAACTTATGACGATTGTAATTCAAAGCAGTATCATATAAAATATGATCAATGACCTCGGTATCATTGGCACAACTCTCCAAGGCAGACACATACGAAAACAGATGACATACCATCATGATAAGCCAACCAATGTTGATGTTTTTGAATATACTATCCACGGTTATTTGCATAATACGCGGAAACATTCATACGCCAATCGGGTCATTGCATAGCAATCACAATGTAGCCAATATAATTCATTTGAAAAATTGAAAATGCAAATTATATAAAACTTGGTGCTTGAAGGAAGAACAAATAGGAAAATGCCCTTCTCGTTAGCGTCGTCACTCTTTTAAGATGGGCGGAAGCTACGAATTGGGTCCGCCTCAAGGCTTTAAAGTGTGAACAGCGCCGTTTATGCTAAAGGCCGATTTACGACTCTCAATATGATAAAAATTTGATCTATTATAGTTGAAAAAACTTTTTTGCGTTACACTTCGATCAAATTGACGATCAGGAAAAAGTTGTTATTGAAACGAGTAATCAATTAACGATCAATCTTATTCTTTTTTTTGAAAAAATTAGCGTTACTTTTTAAAGTCTCAAAAATTTTCCACGACGAGTCATATAGACAAAATAGAAGTCGTATCTCAATTTGATCGAAGTGTAACGCAAAAATTTTTTTCAACTAAAAAAACAGATTTCAAATACAAAATTTATAATCAATAACAAAGCAATAATGACAAGTTCAACAATGTTTAAAAATTCGTTTTAAAAATTTATTTAAATTCGATGAAGAGTGGCAATGGTGCGTGCATTTGTGGTTGATCAATCAAGATAGTGTACAAGAATATGCCAAGTGCGTTCGACCAATCCAAACATCGTTCATAGATTTTTATCAAGCAGAAAGCGTCCAAAGCAGCATAACGAAGCTAAAAAATCGTCAGATAATTCAAGAGCCCTCAACAATACCAGAGCTAGTATAGCTCCATTAGATTTGGTTAAAGGGGGAGAGCCGATTGAGGCGAACTATTGCACAAAAGTTTTTTCGACAAACGTAAAAAATGTTCGAAACGATGAAAAAAATACTGTTTTCGAGGAAAAATCGAAAAAAAATTTT